>JAJEJO010002637.1:0-56050 GCA_020662805.1 Glaucomys volans
TTATTCCTTCCAGAAGTAGTAAACTAAATGACCATCCTAGGAGAAAACTCTAAGAAGACCATCTCCTAGGAGTTGCCCATCGCCTGTTTTGCCTCACAATGAAGCATTTTAATTTCACATCAGAAAAAAGTCTCCAGTGGGACGGATAGATTTTTGGGCTGAGGCTCCTGAGGAAAATTGGAAAAGGTACAGGAGCTGTGTTGCAGTGGCAATTGCCAAGATTTCATAATAAAATTTAGTCCCCAAAACCCTCCCGATAGGTCCCTCACTCTAACCACTATGACAGAATGTCCAAAGCCCCTACGGCGAGCAGGGAATTCCTTGACAGAGAAACTACTGGAAATCAGATGTCAGAGTGAAGAAGGGTTACTTCCTGCCAGAGGAAGAGAAGAGCAAGCAGGAAGGGAATGAGCTTCTGGCCTCCTCCTCTCTTCAGGTTCCCCACCATCAAGGTGATCCAGAGGAGCTTGTTATGGTTTTGATGTGAGGTGTCCCCCAAAAGCTCAGATGTGAAACAATACAAGAAGGTTCAGAGATGAGATGGTTGGATTATGAGGGTTTTAATCCCCTGATAGGGATTAGCTGGGTGTAACTGTAGGCAGGTAGGGTGTGGCTGCAGGAGGTGGGTCCCTGGGGTGTGCTTCTGGTGGTTATATTTTGTCCCTGGTGAGCAGAGCTCTCTCTGCTTCCTGGTGCCAAGTCCTGAGCTGCTCTCCTCCTCCACTCCCTTCCACCATGATGCTCTGCTCCACCTCAGGCCCAGAGCAATGGAGCTGGCCATCTATGGACTGAGACCTCTGAAACCGTGAGCCACAAATAAACTTTCCCTCTTCTAAATTGTGCTTGTCAGGTCTTTTGGTCTCAGCAATGAAGAAGCCGAGTAAAACTGAGCTATTACAGACATTTAAGGAGTGTGAGCCAGAGACAGTAAACTTGCACAATAACAAACGTTGTTGTCCAATGTCATGCGAGGAACACTGGAGTCTTCCTAAGTTCTTGGCTCACCAGAAGTTTTTTAATCCAAGAAAAGCTATCGACTCTCTTCTTAGAAAACACAAACTTAAGTGAAATGCTGGTCCTTTGACCTTTTGAAAGCAATCACAGACCTTGTGCTAGAACTGAGGACCTGAGGATGATGGCGTTTCCAAACTCTGATGATACATTCCATTATGCTGTGCATCATATCAAACAGTCACCTGCCAGACCTCAGGGAGCGACCTCACTGGGGACAGGGGACCAGTCAGGAAAGCCAGGACTCCCGAGCTTGCCCCCAGCCAAGTATACCTTCCAGAGAGACCCGTGGGCACAGAGCCCTGAGCTGAGGTTGCCTTGAGGAACGCACAGATCTGGTTCCCCTGCCCCTTTTCCCCAGTCCCATTGGGTTCTTGTTCAGGAAAAGCTCACAGGACTGTGCATTACAGTGCCATCTGCCACCCAGGGGAGTGGGCATGTGACCACCGCCCCCGAATCATCACCCTAACAAGCAGGGACTCCTGTAGGTGGATAATGTCCTACAGGCTGCCCGTCCTAGATCCCATAACAAAAGTTGGCTACTTGACGGACAAGACCTGTGATTTCTCTCCATGAGTTAACACCTGAGCGCAGGTGCCCCTTCTGTCTCCGCTCACTCAAACGAAGGCCTGTGACTATTAGGTGTACAGAGGAATGACTGGAGATTACAGTTACCATCATTAAGATTACCTCTAACACGTCACATACGCTTATCATGTAACCTCCTCTTGGAGCTCCCAGCAATGCTGCAGGGATGGATGAGCAAGGGTCCCCAGGGCACTGTGCCTTGAGCAGGTACCAGGTGTGAGCATGGCATTGGGTCAGGCACTCCAGCTACAAAAATAAATCTGCCTTCATCCTGCCCGCCTGAGCTCAGTCACGCTCACGGCACAGTGAGAAGCCCCTCAGAGAGCAGCAGCGCTAAGCAGCTGATCGGGGGGTATGCTGTTCTCTCAGGTCCACCGAGCTCAGGATTCTCCACAAAGCACCTGGCTGTGCCAATGACACACATATGGTGTCTGCATTCAGGACAGGCTCCTGCCTCTTTGGAAATAGGAATGGGCAGCTTGATCACAGAGCACTTCCCCATGGCCAGGTTATGGAACCGCCCAGGTGCCCAGCAACAGGTGAACGGATAAAGAAAAGAGGTTCTTACACACAGTGGCGTTTATTTAACCACCAGAAAGAATGAACTGCTGTCATTTTTAGGAAAATGGGTGGAATGGAGAGCATCATGTTAAGTGAGGTGAGCCAGACTCAAAGGCAAGTGTTGCATGTTTTCCTTACATGAGGAAACTAGTGGGGAAGAAAGCGGGGTGTCTTTCCAGTAGATGAGAGGTCATTAGGGTAGAGGAAGGGGTTCAGGAAAAGAGAGGACGGGAGGTTAAGGGGAGGTAAGAGCAAAGTTGACCAGATTATTTATGTGCATGTACCAATATTCCACGATGACACCCACCATACAAATAATACGCACCAATAATAGACACCAAGAACTAGGAAGGCATAATGCTGTGCATCAAGGAAGACAGGTAAACCCGCTGGTGTCCAGGAAGAGAGCCATGCTAGCCACTGAGGGTGGGCGCTGATGAGGACTCCTGGGAGCAGATGTCACAAGGCTGGAGAAAAGGAGGGGGGGGAAAGCTAAGGTATATGGAAACAATGTAATCAAGCCCTAGCTCTAACCTCCAGCTTAGAGCGAGAGGAACAGGATAAGGGTGCACAAGAAGGCAGCCAGTGGACCCAGAGATCTAGGAAGCCTATCAGACCTCAAGAACTTCTGCATTCAAAATAATAATGATTTTTTAAATGAATAGCATGAAATAAGGGGAAGCAAGAACTGCTACAAACTTAAAGAGATTTCAGAGATCTAGTGGATACATGAATTATGTATCAATAAAAATAAATTGGGGAGGTCTGGGGTTGCAACTCAGTGGCAGAGTGCTTGCCTAGCATGTGTGAGGCCCTGAGTTCGATCCTTAGCACAGCATAAAAATAAACAAATAAAATAAAGGCATGCTGTCCATTGACAACTACAAAAAAAAATTTTAAATAAAAGATTTTAGAAATAAATAAATTGGGGGAAAAAGAGAGACATAACCTTGAATACGTTGTGTGGAATGTATGTGGATCCTCATTCAAATGAACCCATTATAAAATCTCAGATTGGGGAAAACCGAGTCTGGAGATGGTCAGGAGGGGAGAGCACTGTGCCCTTCTCTAAATGCTGTCCCTGAGCTTTGTCCATCAGGATCACTTGGGGGTGCCAATTAGAATGCAGACTGCCAAGTCTAGAACCAGAGATACTAAATCAGACTCTCCAAGGGGTGGGGAGTAAGAATCTGACGTTATAACCAGCTCCCCGCTAGTTCTTCAGTAAGTGTCCTGTGACTCTGCTTAATTTTGTCTTCATCCAGCACCAGCATGACACAAGCTCTCTCCCTCCTATTTGTGATCTCTCATTAAAACAGTGCACCCACCCTTGCTCAGGCTCCTTGAGGGCTGGCGCAGGCCTGTGATGGGGGCCAGTAACTGTACTGACCAAGTGAATGCACTGGGCATGCATAAGTCAGCTTTCCATGACTATGACAAACGCCTGAGTTAAACAACTTACAAGGAGGAAAGGTTTACTATGGCTCATCGTTTCAGAGAGGATCATGGTCACATGACCCTGCTGCTTTGGGCCTGTCGTGGCACGGTCCAAAATGACAGTGGAAGAGGCCTGTTCTCCTCCTGGTGGCCTGGAAGCAAAGAGCAATAGCACATGTGCATGGTCCCAGGGTCCCTGTCAAGAGCACACCCCTAATGACCAAAATTCCTGCCACTCTGCCACCCCTTCCTGAAGGTTCCACAGGCTGGCAACCGAGCCTCTAACACACTGCCCTTTGGGGACGCTCACCAAAACACAGCAGTCACATTTGGGGCTGCTCCTAAGGGCAGCAGGATAGTACAAATGACCACAGGACCCTCCCAGGTTTTCATCAAGAGCGTATCGATTGAACAAACAACTGCCTTCCCCGCCACCAGGCCTTGTCCTAGCCTGAATTGATTTAACAGGGTAGAATTCAGCCTGTGTCCCCTTGGGACTGCAGATAAGAATGTGAGATCCCTCTGTCTCTGTCTCTCTGTCTCTCTCGTCCTTCTATTCATGATCCATTCTTTAACACAGAAAACAAACATATTAAAACTTGCTCCTGGGTGATTTGGAGAAATATCATGCTGGAAAATATTTGAATGAAGTGCATGTAACACCTATTAAAGGAGCTCAGCTCAGAAGCAGAAATAAACCAAGATGCAGGACCGCTCCCCGTTGCGAAGGTTGTGGGGATGAACCGTGGGGAGCTGGTGATCCCACCACGTCAGCACAGGGGGTTGTCTGAAAGTATTCGTTTGGTAGGTTGCAGATGAAATATATGTATCCTTCTGTCCCTCTAGATTCCAGGGAAGAATAGGTGCTTCATATGCTGCTATCAGATTGATTTAAGTAGTAGCAGGCTAAAATATCAGGACCCAGGGGCACAGGTGAAGAACTTAAAACAGCAAAGACCTTCCTGCCTTGGACAAGTGAGAGGCCCCAGGCTCACCTCTTAGGGTGTGTGAGGCTGGGTCCCAGGAGACGCTCAGAGGATGATGATGAGCTCGTGCTTGCACCCAGAACACTGCTGACATGGCCAGCACCGCACAAGGCTTTTGAAAAATAAATACATTTTAAAATTCATTCAACAGGTATCTGTTTAGTATGGATACATTTTGATTTAATTTTCATAAATATTTATGGGGGTGGTCCTTAACCTGAAGGGCTGGAGAGGAGTCACTGTTGATTTAGGGACAGGTCTATGCAGACATAGGAGTGGTGGACACCTTTGATAATGACATTGGCCATCAGTATTTTAATAATCCAAATATCTTGACTCACCCGAACAAGACTTTGGGATGATTCTCCCCTTATTCCATTGCCACCCTAGTTGACTGGCATCCTGGTCAACTGTGAGCCCTTCCATCCTGTCTCAAACCACGCCAGAGCTCCTGTCCCTCCGAGAGAGCAGAAGTAGGGTTGGAGTGGAGACGGATGCTCTGGGCTGGGGCACTTGCCTCTGAGTGATCAGACCTGAGCAGACACACTGGTGGCCGCAGACTCGCTTCTGTTTCCCAAAGCGTGAGCTGCTCGGGCAGATGGGGGGTCTAAGTACCTGCAACTCGGCCAACTCCGCTCAGCTCCCCATGCTCAGCAGCTGCTTCAGCAGGACAGACTAACTCAGTACAGACTGCCAATCAGCTGCCTGGTGGAAATGAGTCAACTGCAAGAATTCCACTTTCAGGAATTCAGGTACAGAAACATTCTCACAAAAGTGCAAAGATGCACATCCAAGATCTTTCTCACGCTGCTTTTGGTATTGAAAACCCAGATGCAGGGCCTGGAGCTGAAGATATGTCATGATGTGTCCGTACAGCTGGATTCTGTGCAAATGTTAAGGAAAGAATGAGGCTGAGCTCTATGACACACAAAGAAGACCAGGGGTTCAGAATAGCAGGCGGAGAGGCAGACCCCCACAGACACAGGCATCTGATCCTTGACCTACGAGCCAAAATCACATACTGGAGAAAAGACAAGCCTTTAAACAAGTGGTGCTGAGAAAACCGGGTGTCCATACATGGAAAAATGAGACTACAGCCCTCTCTCCCACCCTGCACCCAAGTCAGCTTGAAATGGATCAAAGATGGAGGAATTAGACCAGAAATTGTGCAAACTACTGCGAGAACTGGAGAACATCAGGTTAAGCAGTAAAGGCCAGATTCAGAAATTCAAGGGTCATATGTTTCTCCTTTTATGTGGAAGCTAGAGAGAAAAAAGAAGAGGAGGTGCCATGAAAATGGAAGACCAGGAGGGTGGAGGGAGGAGGGCTTCAGGGGAGGCGGGACAGGAAGACACAGGGCAGCACTGGGGAATAAAACTGATCGGCACGTGTGACATGCACGTATGAGCATTCCACAACGAACCCACTGTTATGCATGATTTTAGGCCCAAATAAAAAATCAACTCCAAAGATGAGTTGGTATGAATCATGCTTAAGTATACAACTTCTTCAAGACAGGGTTCACCGCCATGGTAAAGTTGAATCCTTCTTGTTTTTAAAGCAAGAATTACACTTGTATTTTTAAATTAGGTGAAAATTCATAATCTGTCACCTAAAAAATAAAGATGTCTGAAATAAACCTTACGCTATCAAGTGTGATGCAAAACTATGTATGTCAATTCTACTTTCATTTCAGAAACTCCCTGTGTGTATGTGTGTGTGTGTGTGTGTGTGTGTGTGTGTGAGGTTTGTTGTATATACATTACCTGATAATCATTACTATGGGCTGAGGGAGGAATTATAAAGCTCACTTTCAATGACACATTTTTGTCAGTGTGTCCTTTAGGCCACTGTTAAGAACTGCAAGTTAAAGTTGAACAAAAGTGATAAATTAGACAACCCTTAGGATTTTACTTAGTGCTTAATATGTGACTCTCTTTAATCCATTCTTCCAAATTATTCCCACCATTAGTCAGAGCTGGGAAAACCAGGCATTAAAGAAACTGACCAACAGGTGTGTGTTTATCTCTAAGACCATCCGTTATATACAATGAACGTGGGCAAATTTCCGTGTGTCAATCGTATCTGAATAAAGTCGGTGTTAAAGACACTGATCAATATTAGCAACCAGAGCATATGTTTCCCTGTACCCTTTTAAGAATTCCACATAGCTGGGCCTGGTGGCGCATGCCTGTAATCCCAGCAGCTCGGGAGGCTGAGGAAGGAAGATCTCAAGTTCAAAGCCAGCCTCAGCAAAAGCAAGGTGCTAAGCAACTCAGTGAGACCCTGTCTCTAAATAAAATACAAAATAGGGCTGGGGATGTGGCTCAGTGGCCGAATGCCCCTAAGTTCAATCCCCGGTTCCAAAAAAAAAAAAAGAATTCCACAAATAACACCTTGACTTTGGAAGAATTGGAAAGCTCTACAATAAAGAAAAAAATATGCAACTGACCTACCAAAGAAAAACATTTTAGCATTTTGGGGTCAGTGATCTAAACATGCTCCTAATGTTAACACACACACATACACACACACACTATTCTTTTAAAAGGGACACTAACCATTGGCACCCATTCTAGAACTGTTTCTCTCCACATAATCTATTTTGAGCAGCTTTTCATATTATAAACATACTGATTCTGATCAAGTCATCTACGCACTATTCCATTAGGTTAAGAGTTGTGTAAGGGCTGGGGACATAGCTCAGTTGGTAGGGTGCCTGCCTCACAAGCACAAGGCCCTGGGTTCTAATCCCCAGCACCCCCCCCCCAAAAAAAAGAGTTGTGTAAAATGTTCCCAAATGACCCCTGGATCACAGCTAACTCTTCCTGGATCTGCAAAGCACGAAACATCTGTGAGGGGCTTTGTGCGGAGTGACATGCATTTTCCTAGAAAGCCAGCCCCCGCCTGTCCTGTTTCTTGGAGGTTTCTGTCATTAAAGAAACAAAGCAAAAGTGCCAAATCCCTGGGGGGACAGGCTGTGCCGGGGCCACGGCCATGCTGTCTGGACCAACCCCCTTGATCCTCTGGCTGGTCTCCACTCTGTCGCTGTTTCCAGCAGTGCTTCATGGACACTGGGAGTTTCAGTTTGCTGCCCAGAAAGCATGCCGGGCCTGAGGTGCCATGGTCACTGACGTCCACAGTTCCAACAGCGCAGTGGAGGTGCGGCCGCCGTCCAGCTGCCCAGAGGCACCACTTGCGAGGCGTCAGAGTGAGAGACCTCCGGCGCTCAGACTCCATCAGCCCAGCTGAAGTGAGCCTGCCATTGGCCTGGCCTCAGCTACCAACAGGCAGAAGAGAAGCAGAAACTTCAGCAAATTCACACTGGAAGGAAGAGAAAGGAGATCAGCGCAGGAAGCACCCATTTCTGATTGCTCAGCGGTCCTTCCCTCTTCCCTCCTCCTCCTAGAAGGCCTCCCCGTGCCCTGGGGAGCAGCCCGCCCCATGCCAGGTGGTGCTGGTAAGGCTGTCCGTCCACAACTGCACCCAGCTCCCTCCTGTCGAGCAGGTGAGGGGCTGACTGAGCCAGACCAGGCCCCTTCCCTCCCAGTACACAGCCCCCTACTGGGAACCCTGGGGGCAGGACTGCAGCTGAGCCTCCGCAGCAGCCCCACCAAGAGGCCCAGGGGCTCCTGCTGCGAATCAGCCAAGGACCCCGGGCTGGTTCTGCTGCTCCCCGGGCAGGACCGCCTGCCCCTCCTGGTCTCTGCACCACACCACATTCTTCCACTGCATTCTTCCTCCGGCTTCAGTGACAAGCCGTGTTTGTTGATTGCTCACCAAAAATCCTAGTATGGTTAGAGTTGGATCCACAGGTAGAGCTGGAACGCGGCTTTACGCTGTGTTGGTGAAAAGAGAACACAAATGCTTACACGGGACAGCGATGCCCAAACATCTCCCGAAGGCCTCGCCAGGGGCCGAGGGGCAACCAGGCAGCAGCCTCAGCAGGACACAAGACTCGAGAAGCGGAGACGCCGTCTCTTCAGCAGTGAGCGGCCCGTTCCTAGCACACGAGGGGCACGTAACTTGTTCAAGAGGTGCTTGTTCGTGATGTTGTGTCCTTGTTTCCTGGTTGAAAATTAAAGAGAGGTATCCACGAGGCACTGTCGAATTAAAAAGCAAGTTGCAAACTATTTTGTACTGCATGAGCCTCTATTCATCATTAAAGTGCACCATAATGTTTATAATCGCATTATATGAAAATGGCCAGGGCTGGGGACATAGCTCAGTTGGTAGAGGGCTTGCCTCGCAAGCACAAGGCCCTGAGTTCAATCCCCAGCCCCGAAAAAAAAAAAATGGCCCAGGTTTGCTCTCCATGTCCCCTTGTCCCCTGTAAAGAATACTCATCTCTGGCAGGAGAGGAGAAAGTTTTGTTTTTTTAATATTTTAGTGTTGCTTGGTGTGGTGGTGCCTGCCCGTAATCCCATACGCTCAGGAGGCTGAGGCAGAAGGATCTCAAGTTCAAGGTTAGCCTGGGCAACTCAGTGTGACCCTGTCTCCAAATTAAAAATAAAAAGGACTGGGATGTAGCTCAGTGGTGCAGTTGCCATGAGTTCAATCCGTAGCATCAAAACAATTTTTTCAGTGTAATTAGTTTTCTTGCAAATGAAATGAATCATTTTTTGGTGGTAAGCAGAGCCTGGGGAGGACCGATAGCAAAGGGTTGATCAGTGGGTGCTGGGTACAGTTAGGTGGGGTAAGAAGTTCTGGTGCACACGGTAAGGTGACCGTATGTAACAACACTTTATGTGCCATGTGTCTCAAAAAGCTGGGGAAAGGATTCTGAATGCTTTTAACATAGAGAAAGGATAGATGTTAAATAGATACGTTTAACCCGATTTAAACATTATACAACATATTCAGGTTTCAAAATGTCACACAACATATTCAGGTTTCAAAATGTCACGAGGCATCCCATTATTATGTATGATTTTTATGTCTGTACCTATCAGTTAAAATAAATTTAAAATATTAAGAAATAAAATAAGTATATTCTTGTGATGAGAAAATACTGTATATACTCAGCATCTTAATCATCTTGGAAATGCAAATCCAAACCACAATGAGATACCACTTCAAACGGTCAGAAGTGCTGCTGCCCAAAGATGCGGATGTTGGAAGGATGCAGAGAGAAGGGACCCCGTGCCCGGACAGTGGGAATGCAAACTAGTGCCATGATTTTGGGAAATAGTGGCGATCCCTCAGAACGCTAAGAGAGAACTAGCATATGATCCAGCAACCCCGCTTCTGGGTGCACATCCAAAGGAAATGAAATCAGTATGCAGGAGAACAATGGCACTGCCAGGTTCACTCCTCAGAGTAGCCAAGATACAGAGGCAACCTAAGTGCCTATCAACAGACAAATGGACAGATACAGTGTGGTGTGCGTGTATGTAAAGTGGAATACTATTCAGCTTTAAAAAAAGAACAAAATCGTGTCATCCACGGCAACACAGAGGGAACTGGAGGACATTGTGCTAAGCGGAATAGGGCAGGCACAGAAAGATAAAGGCTGCATGATCTTCTTACATGTGGAACAAGAAAGAGCTGGTTTCATAGAAACAGAGGGTAGAAGGTGGTTACCAGAGGCTGGAGCAGGGGTGACAGGGAAAGGGAAGATGATGAAGATGTTTACAAAGTCTCAGCTAGATTTCTTTCCTTTTGCACACCACCCCCCACCATTTCTGCTTTGTTCTTTCCTCTCTTTACATGTGATGGCTCCAGAACTTCATACCATTGGCCAAAATTGCTACCATAGACTCACTGATCTAGGGCATCAAGCCAACCTGAGTAGTAAGTTTCTCAGTTCCAAATTCATGCTAAGGAGAAAGAGATGGGCTGGCACCAGTGGGTCATGCAGCTGGCCACACTGGTCCTTTTCATGTGAGATGAAGTCGAGGTATAGGAACATGGCTGTCCACAGTGGATCCTGGGTGCATTTGGAGAAAGAGGATGCACTTGGGTTGGCAGGGGTCCCACTAGGATTCTGCTCCACGTGCCTGACTCACTGATTGAAGGCGTGAAAATGAGCCATGGCCCACGAGCTCAGAGCTGGCAGGACAGCAGAGAACTGGGGGTCATCCTCACCACCTTCTAAATCCGGTGGCCCTCCATCCGCATGGCTGGATTGATTTCACCCAGAAATGCAGAAAGGATGATATCCTCACAACAAGGCATGACTTCTGGAGTCAGGCATGTGAAATGGGAAAATTACGTGGTCAACAATGAAGTTCAAGGCTATGTAATCCCAGGCTCCACGGGCATCCAGTGATAGTTTCAGCCCAACACTCAGGAAGTCTCTGATTTGTCAGTAGGTGACAGTTCCTGTGAAGACTTGTTTAAAAATACATATTCCACTTAACATGATATTCTCCAACTCCATTCATTTACCTGCAAATGTCATAATTTTATTATTCTTTATGGCTGAATAATATTCCATTGTGTATATATACAGTTTCTTTATCCATTCATCTATTGAAGAAAATACATATTCAACTCCTTGAGGCAAACCATGAGCAACTGTACAGGTGTCAGGAAGAGTTGGTACGAGGTCTGAAAGGAGTTCTCACCAAGGTTTCAGATGCTGAGGTCCAGCTCATTTCCATAGTTGATTCCAAAAATAGCAGAAGGTTCCAGCAGCCTTGTGGAAATCCAACTTGGCACAAAGCATCAGAAATGGCATAGTAAGCCAGATGCAGAGGTGCACGCCTGTAATCCCAGCACCTCTGGAGGCTAAGGCAGGAGGACTGCAAGTTCAAGCCAGCCTCAGCAACTTAGTAAGACCCTGTCTCTAAGTAAAAAATATATTTTTTAAAGTGCTGGGGGTGTAGCTCATTGGTGACACTCCCTGGGTTCAATCTCTGATATCAAAAAAAAAAAAATCAGCCTCTGATTTTCAGTTGCTTTGCTATGTTCGGTAAGATGCAATCCTACAAGCACACACACCCCAGAGTGACCAGGAAGATGGTAAAGAATCACCAGAAATGCTATCAAAAGTCAGGCTCCAGCACCAATCGGGGCCCCGTGCAGATGCTCATTGAATGCTGTTTAGGATATCCTCGAGAGTGAGAATGCAGACGGTCCCGCTCAGGTGCAGTCATCCACATCAGTCCACAGCTGGCCCCTTCTAACCTCCCTCCAGATCCCAGAGAGAAGGCCCTTCACGCTGATAATTGAGATTTGCTAAATCAAAACCCATGAACACCTCTGAGCCTTCCAGCTGGAGCTCCATTCCCCAGGCCCCAGGGCCTCTGGATTTCAGGCGGTTTGGCCAACAGGAGATGCTGGTGCAACCCTGAAGGACGAGAGGATGGAGGCCAGAGGACCTCCTTACTGCTCAGGTGGTCCTCTGTGGACCGCCCCTCTCTTCCTCACCCCAGCCCCTGCTCTCGACCTTTTCTTCCAGCAGACAGCCTCACGTCCTGGGCTCTGGTGACTCCTGTCTTCTCTCCCCAGCCCTGGGGTCATCGCCAGCTCCTGCAACTGCTAATCTCATGTCCCCGATTCATTCTGAGCTCCTTCTGCCCCTGCATAGCCCAGTCCCTCTGTCCGTGTCTCCTGTTCGAGATACCTGGAGTCACAGTGGTCGTTTTGTCTGAACCGTAAATAACACAGGGACAAAAACAACACGCACATTCAAAAGCCAAAGTAACAGCATTAACCGAATAGATGAGTGGATGGGAGGGACGGAGCAGGGACCACCGAGGAGGTGGTCAGGACGGTGGGGGTGGGGCACAGGGACCTTGCCTGCAGCTCCCATGGCTTCTCCATCTCCACTCCCCAGTCAGATTTCTGAGAGGGGCTGCTGAGTTGAGCCCTCCTGTCCCAGGACACTGGGTCAGGGTGCTCCCGGGCTTCACTCACTCATGTCTCCTGAGCCCTGGCCAAGGAAGTGCTGGACACCACGGGAGCTGAGAGTGGCCGGGCACTGAAGCTGTGGTCAAGGACATTTCATTTGCAATACGATCTGCTATTATCTGCACTGCAGAGAAGGCGAACCTGGGGCTTAGGAATCAAAGCTGTCTCAAAACAGTCACCCTCTCCTTCTTCACCTGCGGGATCACCCCCAGTGGCCTTGTCCCTCTAGAAGAGCCTGGGATCGGCAGCTCTAGCAGGTATGCAGAGAGTGGGGGATGCAGAGCAGGGAGCCAGGCCACACAAGATGGAACCAACTTGAACTCAAGACTCACCTAAACGTGCATGAGAGTCTCCATCAAGGGAGCAAGAGTGACGCATCACATGCTGTCTGCAGCTAGTGGAAATTTGGATTCCTTTTATGGGAAAGACCTTGGCCTGCTCTAGAAGGACCTGAGGCCTCTTGTTTGAAGGCCTCTGTCTGTCATGCTGTATTCAGTCTCCACATCAGCACGATCATTTGGGGCCCATTTATAATTCCCATGATGGAAAACAGCAGAGTCGGTAGATTCGGTAGATTTAGAAACTAAACAATCCCACCCACCCAAAGTGCACATCATTACACCCACGTCCACCTCCCATAAAACATACAGGAAAACAACACAGCCTGAGCTTCCGGGATGCCCTCACCGCAGCCCGGTGCATGCAAATATCCCATCCTTGCTGAGAGCCACGGGCAAGATTGTCTTTTTATACAAAAACCTGCTGGGCCTTGTTTTGCTTTGGATCAGGCTTTTATTTTCATTGTACCTGTTCAAAGTCAGGGCCTCTTGTTTTTTTGTTTGTTTGGTGTTGGGGTTTGGGTGGTTGTTGTTTTTGAATCAGCAGGAAGTCGATCTGGTATCCCCATCCCACAGTCCCTCACACAGCCACAACCCTCTGCCCACAGGTCCTCGCCTCCACTTGCCTCCTGCCGGCAGAAGGTGCCCCCAGCAGGCACCTGCTCTGGGGAAGGAATGGTGGCGTGAAGAACTTACCTACCCGGTGAGAACGGCAGAGAGAAGCAGAAGGAGCCACCCCAGCTGTGGACTTGGAGGTGGGCGTCCCTGCGAACGGAGCTCTAGTCAGAAAATGGAAAAGCACACTTTCAGACCTCAAGTGCATCGAGAAAACATAAAGATGTCTTTTCTCCTCCCCACAAACCACGGGTCTTATCAGCGTGGCAGAGGGCAGCTTGAGCGACCCCGTTGCAAACTCCCAAGCCGTAGCCACCATTGCACACCGAGAGGGGATTCTGGGAAAGGCAGAGGGGCTTCTGAAGCCGGTTTAGGTTCAGACAGAAATCCCCTTCCCTCCTTTCCAAAGTGTGCATGGGTGTGAACAGAACACCTCCTAAGACCTCGGCTCACTTCCAACGGCGTGGCCTTGGGCACATTATTTGACTCAATTTGTGACACAGATGTTACGAATCTTCCCGTAGACAGGGCACAATCTCAGCAGTACCTGGGGGTGCGCCAGGGTCCCCACTACTGCCTGGTCACCCTCTCATTGCTCAGTGCCCCTGACCTGGACCTCTCCAAGGAGCTAAGGGATCGGACTTGACCCTGGGGGCCTCACAGCCAAGGCCCACGTGGGTTCCGACTCACTGGTGGTACTCAGATCAACGCTGGCTGTTCAGCATTTTGAACATCGCCCATCCAGGGGACCGGCGGGGGGTACTGTGGAGATGAAATGGCATCACGTAAAGGGAGGTGCCCTGAAATCACTTCACGCTGTGCACCTGAACATCTCCCCGAGAACAGCTGCTCCTTGTACAACCTCACACCAGAGCCTCCGTTAACTCAGAGGTGTATTTGGCCTTTAAGCTTCTCGCCCTGAGGTGGATGGGTGAGGCACCTTCCATTCTGCAGAGTCAAAGACGACGCTGTCCTGACTCCTAAATTCATCCAGGGATGAGTCTGCAGCGGGGACAGGCGCCCAGCTGAAAGGGTCCCCAGTAACCAAGGTGCACAACCTGAGCAACAGAACAGAAACCCCAAGAGCAGGGCAGTACTGAAGTGTCCCCACTGATATAAACAGGGCCTGTGCGAGGAGTGGGAGGGAGGGCACCTCTTCTTAATTAAATCATTCCAAAGAGCATTTATAGACACCCCCTCCCCTGTCATGCGCACCTCTCCACTGGACCTTCCAGTTTGGAGGTCACTCTCCTTAAAGATGTGTGGTGTCTGAGGGTCTGTGGGCTGCGTGTGAGTGTGAGCGAGCACATGGATGTGAGAGGGAGTGTGCGTGTGCCAGGCTGGAGCATAGGAGCTGGGCCAGCGGTGTTAGGGTGTGAGCGTGTGAGTGCTGAACGTCTCTGTAAAAGAAAATCTGAAGAGTGTTCTTTTCCCCGCATGACACTTCCTACGGTGAATGTGATTCCATGTCTTGATTTTCTCATGAATTCAAAGCACCTCAAATGAATCCATCAGGACCTTTGTGCATGTTTTCTTAACACTGAAGATGAGCCATGAATCAGCTGCCTGGGTGGAGTAGGAACTCCAGCTTGCTGGGCTGCCTCTTCGCTGGTGGGAAAGGTCACACAGCTAAGGCGCCTGGGGAGGATGTCAGGAGCCCCACTTGACAGGAGTGATAGGAAGAGGCCCCTGTCGGTCACGGTGATGCGAGAGCTTCAGGAGCTGCGACTCTGCCGAGTCTCCCGTCCTGTTGGAGCCTTTAGACAAAGCACCTCCCTTTCAGCCAGATTCTAAATCCTCCTCTCAAATGCAGCATGTCACTAACGCAGTCGCCTTTTCTTCCAGTAGAGTTGGGAATATAAGCCAAATGAAGCACGAAGAAACAACCTCCAGAGGAGGGAGACACTCTGGATTCCCAATGTGGCGTGTGCTACATGAGATGGGAACGTGGCCAGCAGGTCCCCTGGACCTTCCTCAGTGCTAATGAGCAGCGTGGCCGGGACACCCGACACAGCCCTGCAAACGTCATACCTGGGAGGCCAGCGAGTCTCTTGGTGGTCAACACTTAGGTTGTTGTTTGGAGAGCTCTTTCCAGCACTTCCAGGGCTCTGCAAGCCCCCCTTTCACAGCAGAATTCTTCTCTACAAATGGATAAAAGTGTGGGTTAAGCATTTCACCACGATTACCCAGCTGGGGGAAAGAACCGGAAGATCCTTACATCCTTTCTCTATCACTTTTATATTCAAAAGGCAGGTTTGTAAGACAGAATACAAAGCCACGTGGTGTCATTTAATGGTCAATGGCAGAGTCCTTCCAAGTGCTCTCAGAAATCGGACGACAGAGACAACTCCTCTGCCAAGGGCCCTGATGGACGGCTAGGGCCTGGACTTGGCAGGGACCACTGCTGGCAGCGTGGTGCAGGAGCACACGGGACGTGTGATCAGACGCAGAGGCACAGAACCGGCCAGGAGTCTGCTCTGACACCCCCTCGTGACTCACAGCGTGACCTCGGGTAACTTCTCCGTGCTGCTTCCTCCTCTGTCCCGTGGGTTGCACATCGGTGCTCTAGCGTGTGTGGGAGCTTAATTACTTAGTGTACACAGGGCAGCCTTGGAGTCACCCTTGTGCCATCTGTCACTCAGACATTTGGGTGTGGAAGCAGGAAGACACAGCTCACGGCACACTGAGCCTCAGGGCAGAATCCTCAGGGCTCCCTCAGGCTCCCGAGGCTGACGTGCACACTCTGGTTGACAGCTTGCATCAGTGGCACCAGCCCTCCTTGGGCTTCAGCCCCCATGGGTGTATCTAAATGACCACAGTTGACCCCAAAAGGAACATGATGCTCTTCACTCATCTAAGCGTGCAGCTCTGTAACCACCATGCCCCAGAGGAGCTCAAAACAGGAAGTTGGTTATGTCATGAATTTGGGGAAAGTAGTAACTAGAGTCAGAAAATACACCGTCTAACACTGGGAGCAAATATCTGTTGCTTCAAAAGAACACCAGGGGAAGTAACCGCGTTTCTCTGGCTATTTGGACAAATATCTGATGTGCCTGGGAGTGCCCACCGGGTGTGTTCGCACATCTGCTGGTTGAGTCTGTGAAGGCTAAAACAGCTATAAGCACCCAGGGTCAAGAACTGCTTTTAATGCTCACTACATAAGAACAAATACCCATGGGTCCTCACTCGTGCTTTGTGTTGTTAGTGTAGTCCATCGTGATCACGGATTAGAACAGGCTCATCTGAGCCGCAGAAGAGAACAGAAGCTGCTGGGTCAGTGCCCTGGAGTCCTTGATACATGCACAGGAGGATTCTTAAGGGTCTGCCTAGCTCTTGGTTCAGACTCCTTTTTATCACCAAATTCAGGTTACCAAATGTTGTTCCTCTCCAGCTCTCCCTGAGCAGCTCCCCCCGTACAGCTCTTCCCATGCAGCTCTCCCTGTGCAGCTCTCCCTGTGCAGCTCCCCCCATACAGCTCTTCCCATGCAGCTCTTCCCATGCAGCTCTCCCCATGCAGCTCTCCCTGTACAGCTTTCCCCCATACAGCTCTCCCCGTGCAGCTGTCCCCATGCAGCTCTTCCCATGCACCTCTCCCCATGCAGCTCTGCCCATGGTGACCACAATCTGTTGGTAGGCACACACAAAAAAACACCAGTCTGCTGCTGCCTGAGGTCTGGCTCTGCCGGCCTACTCTCCAGATTTCCAGTCTTCCCCTGTGACCCTGTGGTCACAGCTGTGATTTCAGTTCCCTAGTTCCACAGGCTGGTCTGAAACCTGCCCAACTCTTGATTGCCCCAGGTGGGATGTGGCTGCCCTGGGAAGGTGAGCTGCAGCCTCCCACTGCAGGGAGCACAGCTGGCTAAGGTCCCCATCTGCCATACTCTGTAGCATGTCTCTGTGCTTGGCCAATGCCAGCCTCCTGTCACCCATGAGAAAGCAGAGCCAGTCCTGAGGCAGCCCATTTCTGGGAGGCATGGAACTCCTCTGATGGGTGACATAAGCTTGAGGACTCCCCAATGGCCCTGCAGAACTTTCATCAGAACTGCACCAAGACCTTCCCTCTCTCCATCACTGGGGTCTGATGGCTCTCCCAGCCTCTCTATTGTCCTCTCAGAGCCATGAATGTCTACACGTCTAATCCTGTCCTAGCAAGCTTCTCAGAGGACCCAAACTAATACAGGAAAAGTGGAATTTTACACAAGACTAGATGCCCATTCCCTGAGGTGTCTGGAAGAGCCCCTGGAATTGACCCACTGTCCCAGAAACACAGCTCTCAGTCTCCTACTGAGGCTTCTGGGGCCACAGTGTTCTAGTAAAGGGGTTGCCACTTCTTCTGTTTGTGCCCATGATAGACACTGTCACCTGATATAGTTACTGGTGAGAAACAGCCATGGGCACTATCTGCCACCGGCACAAGTGACAACAGGAGAAGAGATGGCAGCACCCACATGGTGGCTCGGACCTGTTGCAGGGCCTACACGGGAGGTGGTGCGCCATATGCCGTGGTCCCAGCAGGTTCGTTCCTTTGCCAGCACTCCTGTCCAGGGAGTGCTTGCAGGTTCCGTGAGTCAGAGCTCGGCTCCGCATCCTGGTACTCCCACCTCCACTACCCCTACCCTGCAGACCATGTTTGTACTACAAACTTTTTAAATAAGTTGTTACAATACTTGCTAAGGATGCATGCGCATGGCTTTGCCTGTCTAACACAGGCAGGCCTTGAAGGTCAACCATGGGGAGCAGCTACACCTGCCCTCCCCGGCAGCCCCAGAAGCACCCCCTGCCCTCACCGGCAGCCCCAGAAGCACCCCTCACGGAACTCTTCTGGCCCCTCCCCCACTTTGTGTTTTCCTGTTGCCATTTCTCACCTTATCAATTCAAGGTGCCCGCTGACCTCACTGTGTGCTACTTAGCGCTTCGCCTCACCACCGTGGTCCTCTTCTCAGCACTCCAACACTTCCTGTGACCCGTAGTCAACGTCTACATTAGTATGACTGCAAATATCCCTCAGCTCAGTATAATCACGCCTCCTTTCGTGCACAAACACATTCTTGCTGGTGCGAGCTGCTGTTTGCCTCTTGTTGTTACTGTTGTTAATTTTCTTGGCTCCTGGAACCCTCCTGCTGGAGCCCTCTCGGTCCTCCTGATCCTATCTGGGCAGATTGTTCTTAGCTTGTTGTACAGTTGCATCTGAGCCTTGACCGTTGGCTAAACCTAAGGATAACGCCCCCGTTTCCCCACCTCTCACATCTCCCTTTTTCTTGGCTTATTATCTGGAAGCTTCCAAATAAAGGCTGAGGAAGACGCACACCTGCGGCACACCTGCCTAGGAGAAAGTGCCTTGGTGCCAGGCTGCCCTCGTTCTGGTATGTTAGCTTCCTGTCACTGTAACGGACACCTGAGGCAAGCAGCTCATAGAGAGAAAAGGTTGATCAGGGCTCATGGTTCTGGAAGATTCAAACAGTCCATCACAGTTTGGTCCCATTGCTAGTGAGGCAGCTCATCCTGGTGGGGAGCTTGCCTGAGAGCAAAGTCAAGCAGCTCAACACCAAGAAGCAAGAGCCATGCTGATCAAGTGCACAAGCCCGGGGGCCTGCAGACCTCCCTAGGTCCCAACTCCAAGGGTCCCACAGCCTCCCAGTGGCACAGGCCTCTGGGGCACGCTCCAGACCCAGACTGCAGCAGGCGTGATAACAGGTTAAGGTGAAAATCGTGCTCTGAGATGAAACCCAAACCGAGAGCGAAGACCTAAAATGCAGCCTTCTAGACCCCGTGGTGCTCAGGAAGCCACCCCTCTGCGACCACCTCCACTGCTACACCGCCTGTCCTCCATGGAGCGGTCAAGGGCCCTTCTCACCCCTTGAGCCCTGGAGGTCTCCACAACCGCCCTGGGGGGCTCTCACCTTGGTTCACACCCAGGCTGCTGTGCCACAGCTCTTGACCACACTTGGAGGCTGAGGCAGGAGGCAGCCTCAGCCGCAGCCACACCAGCCAGTCCTGTGGGGAGCTCCGGAGCTGGTGACAACCTCCGGCAGGTGAGCTGGGCCTTTGTGGCCTCTTCCTAGCTGACCAGTCATGGATTCAGACAACTCCTGAGCATGGCAAGGCAGCACCTAGGGTCAAGACCAATCGCTGAGGACAGTCATCTGAAGGCCACCAGCCACCAGCATGCCCCTGAGGCAGGAAGTTGACCATCCTGGGGGCACAGGGCCCTGGGCCCTTGTTTCAGTCTGCTATTTCACTGCTGTGACTAAAAGATTCAACCTGAACAATTTTAAAGGAGGAAAACTTACTTGAGGGCTCGCGGTTTCAGAAGTCCATGGAAGGCTGGCTCCACTCCTTGTGGCTTGAGGTGAGGCTGAACATCATGGCGGAGTGCGTGGCAGAGGGAAGCAGTTCGCATGAGGTCAGGAAGCAAGAGAGAGAATCCACTCGCCAGATACAAATATACACCCCAAAGCCAGCCCCACACCCACCTCCTCCAGCCACACCCACCACTCAGTTCCTCCCATCAGGGGATTAATCACTGACTGGCTTGAGACTCTCACAACCCAGTCATTTCTCCTCTGAACCTTCCTGCATCATCTCACATGTGAGCTTTCAGGGCCACCTCTCATCCAAACCATGACAGCCCTCCACTGTGGCCTTGGTCCTTGTGCTGACCTTGATGGACTCGGGCACTCTGAGCAGTGCGTCCTTCAGCTTGGGAAATTGTCATGCTCCCCTCTCCCTCTTCTCCTTCCTCGGGAGTCACATTTTGCTCCTCCAGGATTGGCCTCTGCTCTCATCCTTCTTCACTCCCCACCCCTTGGTTACTTCCATTTTCCAGTCTGACCGCGTGGTCACCTAATGGCATGTGAATCCCAAAAGGCATGAGGGGCTCCAGCCACATCATCATCACCTTGTGAGACTGGGGAAGAAGAGGTGGGATCAGTGCACACGGTACACCCTGTGCTCCATCTGGGGTCTCACCCGGGGATCGCCTCGGACCCCCCAGCCCACTCCAACGCTGTCTCCCTGCATTCCACGTCCCTGCCTCAAGGAGAGAGCAGAGCCAGGCTGCAGGTCCAGCACGGCTTTGCCAGAGAGCTGGGAGCAAAGAACAGCACCACAGAGCCCTGGGCCAGGCGTGGCAGGAGCGGCTCCAGAGCCCATGGCCTGACCCACCTTCAGGGGCCTGGGTGACCCACCTCCAATACTTGGTCACCACTCTGCCTTGAGTCCCAGGGAGCACCTCTGCCTCCTCACCCAGGATCCCTTGACTGAATTTCGACCTCTGCCTGGAACACCCAGAAGAAGGTCTCCTCTCGCCTCTGACGTCTCAGGCTTTCCAACAAAGTCCCTGTCTTTAACCCAGGACTGGCCTCCTTCCAGGGATGCTGGTCCTTCCACTCTCGCCACAGCCCCAAGCCCTTCACAGGGCCCTCTGCTTCCAAGGTCCAGTTCAGGTCTCTTGAGGCACCGCTGCCAGGCACAGCAGCGGGGTGGCCCTGGGTGCTATGATCTGAGGCCTCTCATCCCAGAATTCTCACGCCAGGGTGTTCGTATTCAGAAGTAGGACATTGCTAGAGTTTGGTGACCACACCTGCAACCCCAGCAACTATGGAGGCTGAGGCAGGAGGATTGCAAGTTGGAGGCCAGACTTAACAACTTAGCAAGACCCTAAGCAAATTAGCAAGACTCAGTCTCAAAAAATAAGAAGGGCTGGGGATGAGGTTCAGTGGTTAAAGCAGCCTAAGTTCAATCCCCAGTACCAAAAAGAAGAATGACAGAAAGAGAGAGAGGCCTTGGGTAGGTGGTGAGGTCACAAAGGTCCACCCTCACGAGGGACTTGGTGCCTTTGTGAAAGAGGCCTGTGGGAGCTGGTTCTCCTGTCCCAAGTGAGGACCCACAGAGGGCTCCGTCTGTGACGGACAGGCCCCCACCAGACACTGAGTCTGCTGCACCTGGACCTCAGACTTTCTGGGCCCCAGGACTGTGGGTGACACATTTTGTTGTTTACCAGTTTCCCTGTCTAAGGTGTTACAGTAGCACAAGCAGGAGACGCGGAGTAGCTCCCCTTTTTTTTTTTTTTTGGTGGTGCTGGGGATTGAACCCAGGGCCTTGTGCTTGTGAGGCAAACACTCTACCAACTGAGCTATGTCCCCAGCCCTGTAGCTCCTTCTGACCTTCTGCTTTCTGCACCCCTCCTGCATTTCCATGCTTTTTAAAAATTTTTTAAAATTTTATTTGTTCTAGTTAGTTGCACATGACAGTAGAATGCACTTACACATTTTGATAGATCAAACATACATAGAGTGTGATCTCTCACTTTGCTGATGGTACATGTTGCAGGATCACATGGTCACGCAGTCACACATGCACATGAGGTCATGATGTCTGTTTCACTCTACTGTCCTTCCTACCCCACACCCCTTCCCCTCCCTTCACTCCCCTCTACCTAATATGAAGTGACTCTCTTCTTTCCTAGCACCTCCTATTGTGAATTAGCATCCGCATATGAGAGAAGACATTCAGCCTTTGGTTTTTGGGGGGTTTGCAACTACCAGAGGAAAAAAAAAAGTAGGCCCAAATCTTCACCATGTCAGCTTAGGATCTGACATCCTTAACAAGACCGCTAAAGCACAAGAAGTTAAATCCATAATCAATAAATGGGATGGACTCAAACTACAAAGCTTCTTTTATAGCAAAAGAAACAATCAATAATGTGAAGAGAGAGCCTATAGATTGGGAGAAAATCTTTACCACATGTACCTCATATAGAGCATTAATCTCGAGGAAAATAAAGAACTCAAAAAACTTAACATCAAAAAACCCCCAAATAATCCAATCAATAACTGGGCTAAGGAATTGAGCAGACACTTCACAGAAGAAATCTATCAACAAATATATGAAAAAATGTTCATCATCTCTAGCAATTAGAGAAATGCAAATCAAAACTACTCAGATTCCATCTCACTGCAATCAGAATGGCAATTATCAAGGATACAAGTAACAATAAATTTTGGCAAGAATGTGGGGGAAAAGGTACATTCGTATATTGCTGGTGGGACTGCAAATGGGTGCAGCCACTCTGGAAAGCAGTATGGAGACTCCTCAGAAAACTTGGAACGGAACCACCATTTGACCCAGCTATCCCACTCCTCAGTTTCCACCCAAAGGACCTAAAATCAGCATATGACAGTGACGCAGGCCCATCAGTGTTTACAGTAGCTCAACTCACAACAGCCAAGCTATGGAACCAACCTAGGTGCCCTTCAACAGATGAATGAATAGAGAAAATGTGGTACATATATGTGCGATGGAATATTACTCAGCTTAAAAGAAGAATGAAATTCTGGCATTTGCTGGTAAATGGATGGAGTTAGAGAATGTCATTTCACAAGCTTGACTCTTTGTCCAGCAGGTAACTGGTGAAGGAGCTACATGAGACCGAAAGTCAGGGCTCCACAGTGTCTCTACACACACACACACACAGAGTCACTCACTGCTCCCAGAGGCCACCCAGTAATCTAGAGGCTCCCAGGAATTTTTTGCAGAGATGAAAATGTTCATTGAACCACATGGTTTTGAAGGCTCTGCCAAGCACGGAAACTCCTGGAACCGCAATCCTCCAGGAAGAAAGGTCTCCTAGCACATTTGTGTCGTTTCCTACACAGCAAGGATCACGTAGCCCCAGAGGGGTGTCACTGGCCACCTCCTGCAGACAGAACGCTGTTGCATAGGGAGAGCTGACCACCAGGGCCTCACGCTCACAGCCAGTGACCGGGATGGCCAGGACCGGTTGGCCTCCCCGTCTGTCTTCCCAGTGGCGTGTGCCTGGCCCGCCATCTAACTTTCCGGGTTTCTCACTGGCAGATGGGATCAGGGAAGAGAGCGCACTCCAGGAATGGTTGCCACCGCTCTGTGAGGGGCTCCCTCGGGAGCTCTGCACACGTCTGCTCAGTGGACATGCAGAGATGCAGCTGGGACTGCGATGGAGCACACGCTGCGTCTTCTGCCCCCGTCGCCGGGTGGTGAGACCTGTGTGCATGGAGAGATGGCGGTGGTGTGCACAGGTACGTGGAGGCTGAGACTGAAACATCCTTGGGATTCAGAGCAGACTTCCAGCCCCAGGTCATAGGTCCGCCTTGCTAGGTGGCCTGGATCCCCTGTTTCAAGAGAGCAGCCCACTACTGCAGATTTGTCCCCTTCCTGACCTGAAGGACAGGCTTCAGGGATCCCTGACAGACCTAAGGCTTGTGCAAAGCTGACAGCTGCCTCCCAGGCTGCGCTGCTCCAAAGACGAGCCATCGTGGAGCCTCTGATCACCAGGCTTCAGCCTCGCCCATTGTAAGTCCTGCCTGAGATGCAGCTACTGGGGCCGGGGAGCAGAGGCTTTGGAAGGACCCGGGGGACGGCAGGCCTCAGGTGTGGCGGGTGCTTCCCACGGATGCCTCTCGCAGCACTCTCCCAGCGAGCCTTCCAGCTCTTTGCGCCTGGCTGCCAGAGGGGGCCTTGTCCTCCCCTCTACTTCGAGGGTGTCTTGATAGGAAGCAGCTTTCTGGAATATCATTCTGACTCCTCGCTGATGGAGGGGGTCTAAACCTAAGTCTGGAAAACATCTCATTAAGACTGGGTTTTAAAGCTCGGTATCAGGTCTTGTGCAAAGAACTCAGGCTTTCCCAACAGAAGCCAAGGGTTCGAATCCTGCCAAGCGATGAGGATGGAGTGGCCCCTGCCTCTTCTTGGAGTTGTGGTTCCTTCATCTGTAAGATTACAAAGAAGACCATCCACTCCACAGAGCTTACCTGTGGAGAATGAGATGCAGCCATGAGTTGGGGAGCTGCCTGCAGTGGGGGGCCAGTAACTTTTTAAAGAAAGAGAACTCTTCCTCCTAGCTGTGCTTTTATTACATTTTTTATTGTAGATGGACACAATACCTTTATTTATTATTTTTACGTGGTACTGAGGATGGAACCCAGTGCCTCGTGCATGCCGGGCAAGCACTGCACCACTGAGCCACCACCCCAGAGCCACCACCCCGGCCCCTAGATGTACTTTTTAAATAAAATTTCCAGGCACTGAGGTCATGTCTTATTGCCACTGCAAAACCCAACGAGCAACCGCCAGCCCCCGTCAAAGCCAAACTCTGGAGAGGAGCTGGCCTCACCTTCCCACCTGTCCCAGCGATCCAGCTCTCTGCAAGGCATGCCCAGGGAGCTGCCGATGTGAGCAGACGCTGTCGACCAAGTGTGTCCCACGGATGTGCACCCATGTCACATATTAATGACCTCAGCACCTTTCAACAGGAATGACATCACTAGAGAACCTTGTTGTGCAGGCATGAAGAGAATGAGATACTTCTGTACATTCAGCTATGGAAGGGTCTGCTCTCGAGGGCAGTGCCAGGAGAAGAACTGCAGGGTGTGTGTCTCCCAGCTTTGGGATAAGAGAGAAGGTGACTCCAAGCTCATACACACTGCAGGAACGAAGTGTGGCAGCTCTGATGGCCTCCATGAGGCTGCTGGAGGCTCTAGGTGTCAGAGGGAAGCCTACTGTTGCAGAGTATGAATTTTATACTCTGTTTGATTTAAAAGAGAAAGAAGCAAAAAGAAGTGTTGAGATGGGCGTAGAATGCCATGCCTTCCTTTCCTCTCTTGAAAGTATTAGTCCCCTAAAGTTGAGGAATTTCAGAGCTGGCAAAAAATATAAGGTTGCATCTAACAAGGACTGCAACCTGGCCACTTAGCGGAGTCCCATCCCAGGGTCACCGACGTGGAACTAGGAAACGTGACAGGAGGCGGGCAGAGGAGGACTTCGTGTTTCAAGGAACCTTCTCTCTCTCTGATGTGCAGACGGGTCTGGACATGACTCAACTAGGGCAGAGAGTACTCTGTGCTCTTCTAAGTCTCGCAGGTCTCACACCAGGATGGCAGAAGGGGAGGGAGGGAGGCGGAGAATGGGCAGGAGCCACACTGGGTGCACAACACCAGAGACACATGCACCTGCTTCTACCAGGGGGAACTGCGGCGACTGCTGGAAACATCTTTTTTTTTGGAACTAGGGATTGAACTCAGGGACACTCGGCCACTGACCACATCCCCAGTCCTATTCTGTATTTTATTTAGAGACAGGGTCTCACTGAGTTGCTTAGGGCCTCGCTAAGTTGCTGAGGCTGGCTTTGAACTCATGATCCTCCTGCCTCAGCCTCCCAAGTGCTGGGATTACAGGCGTGTGCCACCAAACCCGGCTGGAAACATCTTTTAATAAGGGGAATTTAGTGCTGAAAATTTGAAAACACTTTTCCATTTGAAGGAAAAGACTCCTACCCATCCCTCTCAAGGGTGGCCCAGCCCCAGGAGGCCCCAGCTGGTTCTTCCCTCCTGTGCCCATGTCCCCCATAGCAGATGCACAGACACCCGCCCACGAGGACCTCCACACACCCCGGGGACCAGTGCATGTGCGGACTCCCTGCTGCAGGCCCAGAGGCCATCTTACCCCAGTCCTCCACTAAGGGGACGGCAGCCCAGGAAGAGGAGGAGCATGGACCGTGGACCTTCAACATCCGCAGGCCAGGCAGCCTGTCACCCTCCACCTTGGTGTCAGGAAAGCAAGTGGTGGGCGTGGCTTCAGTTAGGGCCGGTGACACCCTAACATCACATGAAGTCAGGAGTCATGAACAGGATTCACCTTTCCTTTCGACCGTGTGAGAATCCAAACCCACTCTCGATTCGCAGCAGGCTCAGGTCAGCTCTCGGGTGGTGCTCCACCGACTCCCTGTACCACGGTTTGAATGACGTCTTCCTTGACATTGCACAAAGTCTCTGACCTCCCAGTTCTCACCGTTAAAACGGAGTTGCTTGTGGGCCTGATGGAACACAAAGCTTCCTGCATCTGGAACTCTTCCCTCTGTGTACGCAGATACACACACATTCTGTTGGTTTTATGTCTAGAATTGTTCCATTGTAAGTAATAGAAACCAAGATTCAGACTGGCTTCAGCAAGAAAAGTTTGTTTGTTTTTTTTGGTCCTGGGGATTGAACCCAGGGGCACTTAACCACTGAGCCACATCCTCAGCCCTTTTTATATTTTATTTAGAGGCAGGGTCTCGCTGAGTTGCTTAGAGCCTTGCTAATTTTCTGAGGCTGGCTTTGAACTCACCATCCTCCTGCCTCAGCCTCCTGAGCTGCTGGGATCACAGGCGTGCACCACCACGCCCGGCAAGATAAGGTGTCTGTGAGTCATTGCAGCCGCAAAGTCCAGGCATAGCTGCACCCACAGGCAGAGGCAATGCCACCGTGCCGACTTCACACTCTTAGGCGAGTTCTCTGTCAGTGCTGACCTCTGGCTGCCCCCA
The DNA here is from genome assembly GCA_020662805.1 of Glaucomys volans. Taxonomy (NCBI): domain Eukaryota; kingdom Metazoa; phylum Chordata; class Mammalia; order Rodentia; family Sciuridae; genus Glaucomys; species Glaucomys volans. The sequence continues at coordinate 26,730 of JAJEJO010002637.1, forward strand.
GTTCACATCATCTTTAATTCATGTCCCCGAGGAAAGAGAGCATATCTCTGCCAGGGATCCATGCAAAATCTGGATTAGCATTTATTGGCTCTGATTAGCTTGGCTCGGATACATACCCAACTCTGAGCTGGTGGCTGTGGTCACACAGAGGGGACACTCTGCTGACTTGGTCCTAGTCACACTCCTGGAGCAGAAGTTGGAGGGGAGGTAAAGTCAGTTCTGCTGGAAGGTATGGGCTGACCGCAGACGGCAGGTGGTCCCTCCAGAATGGGGAGTGGGCAGCAGGACCCACAGACACACACTCAGAGCTGAGGCCCTGGAAGCCACTCTTGGGTGGACTCTTCCCACCCGGAGTGGAGTGGGAGATGGATACTTGCACAACCCATGGCTGCTCTCGGAGCTGCTGGTTTTATTGGGGTTTTGCAATGCTCCAAAACACTGCTTCTTTTCAGTTACGAGGTTGTTTATCTCTCCTGAGAGAAGTGACCTCAGAGAATAGGGTCCTGAGGTTTCATTTCTCCCAAGGGGACTGAAACGGACAATGCTCCCCGTTCTCTCCTGGGTGCCTTCCTTCCGGTGGCTCTGCTGGAGGCTGCCGGCCCCGCCACGGAAGCCTCAGCTTTCTGTGGTTTTCAGGCACCAGGCTCTCAGCTGACCTACCCAGGAGGGAGGCGACCGCAGGACACTGTCTTATCTTCGCCCCTCCCTCAGGTCTCAGATCACTCACAGCAGCTGATCTTTTTCTTCAAGGATTTCCCTCCTAAGATTTCCTGAACCAATTCCTGAAGATTTAATAAATACAAAAAACTCTAAACCCTGAACTATACCTGCAAAGTGCAGTGACATTGACCTGGTCTCCCTTTGAATCTCTGCCCTTTTTTGTTCAGTAACATGCATGACACTTTGTTTCCTTTGTGTCCTTCCCATTCTTTCTTTCTCTCTCTCTCTCTCTCTCTCTCTCTCTCTCTCTCTCTCTCTGGCTCCCTCTTGCCTGGTATCTCCCTCTGAGTCACTTTCTTTCTCCTACTCCCTACGTGTCCTGGTCACTTACTGGGAGTTGCACAGCTTGTAACTGATATGACTGAAGGTTCACATCTGCGGGGTCTGATCCCCGTCCACTCCCTTTCCACGAGGCTTCCCTGTGTGCTCGTCCTCTCCTCCTATCATTCATCCTAGATCTCCTGAGAGCCTTGAACCAGGATCATGTACTGGGAATAAACATGAACCCAGTTTCCTATTTAAACCCCTGGCCTCTGGTGAGGAGCGCTGCGCTCCCTTCCATCACAGCACAGCTGCTCCTGAGTCCACTCCACGTTGCTGAACAGAACTCCTGGGTAAGTCTTTTGTAAACAGGGCTGACTTGTCTCACAGTTCTGGGTTCGAGGGCATGGTGCCGGCCCCTGCTCAGCTCTGCTGAGGTCCTCATGGTAGACGGCAGATTGGCGGAGAGGGAGGTCACGCAGTGACAGGAAGCAAGAGGCAGGGAGGGGCCTGGCTTGCTTTTTTGTAACAACTCTCTTGAGTGAAAGAATCTAGTCCTGCCAATGTGACCCACCCGAGACAGCACTAATCCACTGTGTCACTCGATACCTCTCTTAGGCTCCACTTCTTCAAGGCCCCACCACCCCAACACCACCACACTGGGGACTGAGCCATGGGGGACACGCTCAAACATGCGCGTGTGGTGAGATCGCACCTCAGGCCAGGATCTCGTGGCTGAGCTCCTGGCCGTCACCACCAAGGACCTCCTGAGCATTTCATCTAGACGTGGTCTCCATTTCCACTGTGCCTGCAAGACAGCCAAGGCAGTCTGGCTTCAAACACCAGCGAGCCACTACTTCTCCTCAACCTTAGGGCGGGTGGGTGTTCAGCTACATTCAGCCTGGAGTCGGGCTGTGGCAAGATGGTGTCACTTCCTGCCACTCTGCCACGGCCCCTTGGCAGTCAGCGGTCCAGTCTGCACCTCCTCTCAGCATGGCAGCCGATTCCAAGCCGACAGGCCCTGGTGAGCACACTCACGCACACACGCCTCCACCTGCATGTTAACTTCTCCCTGGCCAAACAAGTCACGTGGCTGAGCCCAGTCCATGTGGGGAGAGCCTGAGTACCAAAGCCAGGGAGCCACACGTCCACCACAGGGCCTGGCTCTCACCTGGCGCTGACCATGGCTTGGCCAAGTCCCGTGAGAACAACCTCACATTGGCGTCTTTATTTCTGCACACCATTCTCAACGCTTAGGAGGCGTCAACTCAACGTCTACTGCAACTACCTCTAATCGGATCCCAACTCCTTCTGTCTCCTCTGTAGAATACCCTGCTCTCCTTCCTCCCTCTGCCTTGTGCTCCATTACCTGTGTTTTCCGGGGCCGCTGCTAACTAGAGGGTCCTGCCTGAGAGCAGGTACCCAAGACCATGCTATGAGGGTTATAGGTGGAGAAAAAAGCAACCCTGGCTTGAGGATGTTTGGTGGGAGCTGGAGTCTCTGGGAGGCTCACCTCTGGTCCTTTTGCCCCAGCGAGCAACCAAACACCACTTTCCACACGTGCCCTGAAATGACACACACTACCATAACTGGATCTGAATCTCCTGCCGTCTCCCCATCTTTCTTACCATCACCAGGTTAAACTCCTGAGTACCACTTGTGTCACCCTTTCTGACAATGTAAGTTGCCTATTGCACGTAGTCAGGGCTGGTGATCAAGATTCCTTCTGTGACAGCATTGACCACTCCTTGATGAAAAACCTCCTCTGCTAAACTGACGACGAGCACCTCTTAGGTAAGAACGGCTGACATTGTCTGCTGTCCTTTCTTGGAGCAAGTCCACCCTCTGAGAAGACCTCCCAGCCACAGCTCTCCTCAAAGCCACGTCCAGCTGCTCATCCTTCATGAAGGCTCTCAGAAGGTTCTGGTCCATGTTGATGTCTCTGCTCTGCCTCTGACCTCCAATTGCATGGCATCTGCAGTTTGACACTGTCTAATATGGTAATCAACAGCCTGGTGTGCCCATTTAAATTAGTTAAATTTAACAAATATTTAAAATCCAGAGTCTCAGGCATTGGCCATGTCCCTAGGGCTCAGGAGCCACAGCTGGCCTGTGGCCGCCATATTGGATGGTGGAGATGTAGAGCATCTTTCTCTTCTCAGAAGGCCTGGTTGGACACCCAGGGCTAGGCCACTTTTGTGGCAGTCGATTGGTGTTTCTGAGTTTTTGTTGTCTTTTCAACAGCCAATGCTCAGCGACTTTGTCTCCTGGTTCACTCCTAGTCTAAAGCCTGAATCCTCCAGATACCTCCTTTTCCAGACTCCCTGGAAGCTAGTCTTGTGCTGGTGAGCCAGGACTGGCCAATGCCACCCTGGGGGTTCTGGGTAAGAGATTCATGTGATGAGGGAGAGGTGCACACAGGAGGGCTCTCTCACACATGCCCCAGGCCTTGGAAAAGGACAGAGAGGAAGCCTTTAAACCTATAACAGGTGCCTTGTGACCTTGGGGAGGAGGCCAAGCGTCCCTCAGAGGCCTCGGTGGAGCCCTGGAGTGGTGAAGGCTCCCGTCAGCCCTGGGGCTGCCCGAGATAATTATGTGAGCTCTTATCTGAGCTCCATTTGTTTCTTTGCTGTGCTGCCCAAAGCCCTCAGCCTCCTACGAGGAAACCGTACTGCTCATGGGGGAACACGCATCGGACTTCCTGCGTAGCCCCCTTCCTGGCACAGTCCCACCCTGACCCGTGTGGTGAGTTCCCCCAGTGACGTCTGTATGACGTGACCTGGCCTCCTGGCCACAGAGGCTTGGCTCAGGGCTGAGCGTATAAATCAAGTGGGCTCCTATGTCCTCAGTCTTGGATCAGGCTCGGGATGTCCAGTATGCCCCTCTTTTCTTCTGAACAGAGGAAGTGTAAACTTTGGTGCCCTTTGTGGCTGTCCTGCCACGTGGCCTGGTGTTTGGAGCATGCATCAGTAAGAATGGAGGGCAGTGGGATCTGAAGGGGCTGGACCCTGGGCTCTGCACAAGGCCTCGCAAGGGATGGCACTCTGGAGTCCGAGGGTCTCCTCCTAAGTTCTGGGTTCCGCTCCTAGAATCGCGATGAGCCCTGCACGGTGCCCTCAAGGAGATCCAGTGCTTTCTGTCTGAGGGGGTCCCAACGCCCAGGCCCTAACTGCAGTGCGGCAACACTGCCCACCACAGGCCTCTCCTCTTCAGCGCCACCCCCGCAACTCCGCTGCAAATCCCTGAGGACAAGGCCATTTCCACACTGTCCCTCGGACACACCTGCAGCACTCAGTAGGCGGTCAGCAGACTGGGGCGGGCGACTGATTTTGGCTGCTTTGCAGAGGCAGCAGGGGGGCTCGCAGGCTGGACCACAGTCCCGGGGGTCGCTCCTGGGAGCGCTCTAATCTTAGCCCAGGTGAAAAGCGAGTCATCTCAACAGCAGCAACACCTCCGTCTATATTTGTACCTGAAAGTTACACTAGAAAGGTGAGAAAGGAAGGAATGCAGTTCTCCATTTTTACCTCCAAGGTACACCCAAAAAGGATCAATTAAAAAAATTTAAATTTTTTAAAGATGTGTGATGTCAGGAGCGTGATGTCAGCGACAATCGGAAAGGAAGACGCGGGTCTCGTTGAGAGCTGTGCCGGCTACCATTCCCATAGGAGCGGCGTGTCGTCCCCGGAGCGCAGGGTGTGAATCAGCGTGTGTGCGCTCTGCTTGGGGCTTAAGGTCCACGGTGTCTGAGCTACTGCAAGATCTTAGCCAGGGCTGGGTAGTGGCTGAGTGGTGGAGTGCTTGCCAAGCATGTGTGAGGCACTGGGTTCGAGTCTCAGCACCGCATATAAACGAACATAAAGGTCCATCAACAACTAAAAAAAATTATATAAAGAAAAAGATCTTACGGAGTTGGCGATCTGCTTCTGTTTGCCTTCTATTTCCCACTTCCCAGCTCACACCAAGATTCCAAGGTCCCCGTTTCATTCCTGTGAACGTTTAGCACCAAGGACTCAGAACAGCCAAGAGCCCACCGTGGACGGGAAGCGGACCCTGCGTCCTCACCTTCCATCCTGCTGTCGCCCAGGGGACCACCCCTTGACCCTGGAGGGGGCTTGCCTGTGCCCACCCCCACGCAGGGCTCCTAGCTCCCAGGCAGCACCACATGCCCCCAGGGGCAGAGCAACGGCTGGCAAGCCCCAAGCCAAGGGCCTGAGCTCCAGCCCTGGGCACTGCCTGCCCGCCACTCTGGCAGGCGTCCCAGCCCATGGTGCAGGACACGGCCTGGCCACAGCGTCAGATCCCACGTCAGTACATGCAGTGCTGTGCCAAGGCTGGACTCCATGACCTCTCTGAGCCTCCTTTCCTTCCTCCATAAAGTGGGACAACGACGGCACCCGTTCCAGAGGGTGAGCAGGATATTCAAGGAATCTTCTGGAAGAGCAGCCACTACATGGTGGACTCTTTCACGGTCTCGGTGAAGGTGAACCCAGATGTGCAGCTCAGTGAGCTAGCGCCTGGCGGGGACCCTGCTGGAGCAGACAGCGCCCCCAGGGGCAGCCAGAAGGGCCATTTCCTCTGCAGGGAGAGGCTGTTCCCGGCTCCGCTTGTGAGAGTCAGTCTTTCCTTGCTGCGACCAAAATACCCGACAAGAACAACTCAGAAGATGGAAACCTCGCGATTCCAGAGGTTCAGTCCATGGTGGGCCAACCCCACCGCTCTGGCCCCAAGGTGAGGCCGAGCATGGTGGCGGGAGGGTGTGGCGAAGGACGGCAGCTCCAGGCACGGCAGCAGAGGTGGAGAGGAAGACGGAGAGGAGCCACAGTCAAGATACAAACCCCGGAGTCGCCCCAGGGACTCCAGCCACACACACCTGCCTGGCCACCCCGCCCCCCGGGCAGCACTGCCTCCCAGTTTCAATCCAGCTCGTGGAGTGGGTCACTGACGGGCCACACGCTCACCATCTAACCTCCAGGACTCCGACCCTCCTGCCTGAAGGGCGCACTTGTGCCCTGGCTATCACGCAGCTCCCTACGGAGCCAGGCAGTGCTCTGCCAGTCACCGCTGGAGAGTCCTCAGCAGGTCAGACGGCGTGACCACGGCACAGTGCACGTTCCTTCTGGAAACTCCGGGGTGTGTTTACAAGGAGAAGGTACAGAAGGAGGGGAGGAGGTGACGGGAACCCCGCCTCTACCCAGCTCGTTAGCAACAAGTCCCTTAGCCACCGGGATCCACAGTCCAAGGAGCACTGTCCTTCAAGGAAGCTGGGGAAACCGGGCAGGGTGGTGCACGCCTGTAATCCAAGCGATTTGGGAGGCTGAGGCAGGAGGATCGCGAGTTCAAAGCCAGCCTCAGCCACTTAGTGAGACCCTAAGCAACTCAGTGAGACCTTGTCTCTAAATAAAATACAAAATAGGGCTGGGGATGTGGCTCAGTGGCCGAGTGTCCCTGAGTTCAATCCCTCGTTCCAAAAAAAAAAAAAAAAAGGAAGCTGGGGAAACTCAAGACCAGACCCGAATGCTCGTCTGCAAGCAGAGCCCGGCACCTTCCAGGAAGAGAAGCCCTGGAGAGGCTCAGGGACCCAGGCCCCCATGCTGCATGCAGATGGCGCTGCTGGTGAGGGGAGGAAGGCGCCTGGGCCGGGCACTCCATCTTCTGTTCCTCAAAAACTCCATTTAACAAAGGAGAAGACCTTCCAAGACTCCCCAAGGAAAGAACATGGAGCTAAGAGGCCACCACGCACCCCACAGACACCTCTTCCTGGGTTTGGCAACGGGGCTGAGGCTTCACACTGGGTGTCACTTGTTCCAGTCCTGGAGGGGCGTCCGCAGGTAGAGTTCCCCTTCTCCTTCCTCCAGGCACGGGGGGAGGAGCCCCTGGTGCAAATTTGACAGCATGAATGAAAGTGACTGCCGGATCTCCAGGGCCCCCGGCCAGCGGAGCATCTTTCGAATGTCCCTTTGGTTCTTTCCGTCTCCCTGGACCTCTGCAAACGGGGCTCAGCTCTGAAAAGCTTGCCTTTAAATGCAATAGGGAAATTGGGGGGGCGGGAATCACTGGGTGGGATGCTGATTCAAACCGATTTCCATTCAACCACCCGGCATCAAATCTCCATGGCGACTGGGGCAAGCCCAGCCACCAGGACCTGGCCAAGACGGCCCCGCAGTGCTGCAAGGCCCCCGGGGAGCTCGCGAAGCAGGCCCAGGCCTCACGTCCAGAGACTTGACTCCTGGCTCCCTGCTGCTCTCTCCGGGAATTTGGGGAAATCACAATGTGTTTTCATTTTTTATCTTCAAAAATAAGAATAACAACATCTGTTTTCCGGAGCCTTGGGTGAGTTGGGAACATCAGTTAGGGGGAGGCGCCTGGAGCCCCCAGGCCACGCCAGAATTCGCAATAAAGACGAAGGGCCTCTCCCGCTGTGCCGAGACGAGAGCCAGGGTTCACAGGTGTCTAGGGATCGCTGGTTCCTAATTTTAAAAACACAACGTACGAAGCTCTTGATTGCTTTCCCTTCGGTTTCTGTTGCGGGTCAGAACGTACCACCACAGTCTCAGGTGAGCAGGAGGTAACAGACACGTCTCTGTAAAAAGGTTTCGACACGAGCAGAGGCAAGAGCAGGTGAAGCCATTTCATGAGCCTCCACGTGTCTCACCAGCTTCAAAACTGATCAGCTCATAGCAAATCCTGTCTCACTGACACTCCAGTTCTTCCTTTAGAAAAATTCGTCACATCCAGCTGCTAGCCCCCATCCATCCTGACCATCAGAATGGCTCCAGTCCCTGGGCAGTTGTGCAAGGGTCCTGGGGTCGGGTACAGAACGAGATGTTCAAGGAGGCACTTTCAGCCTCTGTTCCACTGCTTACTACAGAGCTTCCTGCTTTCCTGAGACCCTACCACCTGGTGTAACCAAGGAGCTATGATCTCACTGTTCTCTCCTGCTCCAACTACCTGCTTTGCCACACATGAAAGCTACTCTTTACCACACCCTCTTTACCAATTGGACCTCCTCCTTGTTTCCTGGGACGTGAGTTCTGCAAAGACAGGCAGTGTGGGTAAAATCCCAGGTCTGCTCCTTGCAGCTGTGTGACTGAGACACTTCTCTTAACCTCTCTGTGCTTCAGTCTCCCCAGTAAGGATGACGGTAATTGTGGCCTCAGACTGTTGAAGGATAATGAGCTGATACATACGCAGCCTTGGAACGGTCTGATACTCAGCCGGTGGCTCATCACCACCACTTGGCCTCCGCACAGACCGGGGAATTGCGGAGTCACTGATTCAGTTATGCAGTCGCACATTCCCGCTGGGGTTTCAGAGGAGAGACCCAGGCAGCGCCCGGGGTTGTTTATAAAGCTGGAGCAAATTAGTCTCTAAGTGCCACCAAGCTCTTCTGAGAGTCGGCTCGGAAGCCATCACTCACCACTGAGTGGTGATCCTAATAATTTAGGATAAGTAAGAGAGAGCTACCTCCGACGGATCCTTGGGGACAGATGGTTTTTCAAGCCACTGGGCGAGACCAGATCGCAGGTGCCTGATTCCCCCATCCCTGTTTGCTGACTCAGGGAGCTTCTGGGGTGTCGGGCAGGAGCTGCCCCTTCAGTGACGCCTCCCTGTTAACCTCTTTACCCCAGCGCCTCCGTCCCGCTGACGGTCCCAGGTCCTCTGGGACGGCTGCGGTGGTGAGACCCTACCACGTTATCCCTCGAATCGCTCGGATCTCTCGAGGAATCGTCACTCTGGCACCAAGAGTCCCCTCCCGCCTGGAGGAGGAGCAGAACGCTCGCTGGTGAATGGGTTAGCGCTGATCTGCAGTGCGGCTTGATGGTGCGGGAATGAGTTAGCTCCTAGAGCAAAAGAGGCCGCACCCTGGGATGTGGCCTCTTCTGCCTTCAGCCAGCTCCCATCCCGCTTCCCGGCCATGTTACGGTGCAGCCAGGGGTTCCTTGCTAGGGTGCTGGTGCCAAGTGTTTGGACCCTCCAGGCTCCACGACTGTAAGCCAAATAAACCTCTCTACTTTATAAGTTAGCCAATCTCAGGGATTTCGTTCCAGCAACACAAAAGTCTTCAACAAGAAAAAGGTTATGCTCCACTCATATGGATGTCCACAGGAGGTTAATGGTGGAGACCTTCATCCTCGGGGGAAGAAGATACCCCGGCTCCACAACCCCTACGTAGGGAGTGGCCCCTTCCACAGTCCCGCACCACCCTCCTCTCACCAACAGTGGGAAGGCACAAGGAAGAGGGCCCAGGAGGCGCAGGCTCTGGCCCCCTTGGGAGGTCCCTGACGCAGCCCCACAGCAGTCTCTGGTGCGCCCCAGCCGGCTTTCACACTCATCTACAAGACAGGACGTGAGGGAGTCTCCTTGGGACAGCCTCGGGCCTGGCTGGCAGATCTCCAGCAGTGGGAGAGCAGGGCCTGGAGGCCAGAGCTGCCCCGAGCACTGTGGACAACGGCACCCGCGTCACAGATCTCGCCAAGTACACAGCAGGGCTGGGGTGAGGCTCAGTGGTGAGCACCCCCGAGCTCAATCCTGGTACCAAAAAGAGCAAAGTGCAAACCAAACCAAAGACAGTGCCTCGAGCCTCGTGGTGCCCGGGCGCTCAGCTCCCGTGGAGGGCGGGCCCTGGATCCTGGTCGCCCTCAGCAGCTGCCTGGCCTCCAGGTGGCCCCTCCCACTGTGAAAGGAGGAGACCCCAGACCCAAGAGCCTGCACTGATGTGACCCCCAGGGCGCTGGTGTGAAGGCGGGAAACGGGGGGAGCGTGTGCCTCTGTTTCCACAAACATTCCACGATTAGTAGAAGCAGCAAGTCCCTGAGCCTCAGACGGCTGAGGAAATCCAAGTGCAAAGGGCCCAGGTAAGCAGCAGAGCCGCCCAAACGCCAGGCCGGCTTCCGGAGCCACTGGGAGAAGAGTGGAGATCCCCAGATCTCAGGGAACGGCCTCAGGAACACGCGAGAACAGGACCGCAGGTATGGAAGCAGAGGAGGAACGCTGGAGACGGCCGGCCAGGCAGCCTCAGACGGACAGCACCAGGCTCAGCCTGTTCTCCAGCTCAGGACCACGCAGAAGGGCAGTGGGCAGGCCTGGCCCCTCGCCCTGCGGCAGCCTGGGCTGCGCTGGCCACCTGAGGCCAGGAGTCACACACCCACGGCCTGGCTCGCCCGCCCGTGGCTACTGGAGCGGTGGGTTCTGGCTCCCCAGGGGGCTGCCAAAGGGACCAGATGATCCAGTGAGCGCTGGGGGGAAGCAGGAGGGCGGGGACCACAGGACAGGGGCGGGCACAGCCCACACACCTCCTCTGCATTGAAAAGTCACCCGACGGCTCTAAGTTTATGTCCAAAACAGAGGTCCAGCCAGTGCCCTGGTGCACGGCCAGGGTCCCCGTGACGCCTGAGGCTGAGGTGGGGCCATTGCTCAAGCCCACCAGTTCAAGACCAGCCTGGGCAAATAATGAGACCCAGGAGGGAGGGAGAGGAGGGACAGGGGAGGGGGAGGGGGAGGCGAGGGGCAGGGGGAGGGGGAGGGGGAAAGAACGTGCATATATTATTCACAGGCACCAAACAGAGGGAAAACCTCTAAAAACAGAGTTAACTAAAATTGCTAGTAGTTAGAAATAACAACTGGGCAAGGAACACTCAGGAACTAGTCACGGCAGCCACTCCCAGGAAGTCAGGCCATTCCTTCCAGGTGGTGCGTCTCTTCTGCGCTCCACACGGGTAGGACCCCTGCCGTGCTCCGTGCGACCCTCCTACGCGTCGGATGTGGTACTCGCCAGGAGGACAGAAGGACTTGCGCTGGTGTGGGAAGGGGCTCTGGTTCTGTTCCACTCCGGGCACCTCCGGACACTGGGGGGAACGCTGGCGCTTCCCCTCCCACCTGACGCAGGGCGGCACAGCCAAGGAGGACCCGGTGACACGCGCTGTCATTTAACGACACGGGGCACTCAGCACGGTGGGGCACTGCTCCGCAGACTGGCCTCACGTCGCCTGCTGTATGGCCTCCGCGCTCTGCGGTCCAAGCCACTGCATCCCGGCCACCTGAGCAGGGGGTCCCACATACCCATCGGGGAGACTCCTCCCTCCATCATCTGGGGTCCCACGAGGTGCCAGAGAGGGACGTCCAGCAGACCCCGGCTCCCACAGCCCTGTGACCTGCTTCTGAGCCTCGGTGTCCTCCTCTGGGGCATGGTGACAGTGTCACCGGTGGGGCTCAGAGACCTGGGGGGGTCACATGAAGTCACAGGCCCAGCACAGGCTCACGGCCGGCTGTCACCATGCTGTCCCTGCTGCACAGAGCCAGCGCCACATCCAACCCATGCTCTGAAGTAGGACGGGAGGGGAGCCCGGCCGAGTCCCCAGGCCACGGGCAGCTTCCTGCGCCCTCCTCGGCCACTGGAGGCCAAGTGTCACCTTCGGGTCTTCCAGGCCGAGGCCAGCCCTAGGGCATGCTGCCTCCTTGTGGCCTTCGGAGTTCCAGCACCGTCCATGCCGGCTCAGAGGGACACTCTGGGCTTCCGGGCTGTTCTATCCAGTGTCATTAACATCCACGTCACTGTCCAGGAGTCCAGCTGGGCTCCCCACCTGAAATCGCAGCTCCATGGCGCCCACGCGGAGCCCGCTCGCCCTGCTCTGGGTCCTCCGCCCCACCACACCTCTCCTGGGCCAAGGCTCATTTCTGTCCCCCCATGACGTCACAGTGCAGAAGCAATGTGGCTGGCTTTCCTCCCAAGTGCCTCACACAGTGCTCGATGCCCAAAAGGGACTCAGGAAGTGCTGCTTCTCCATGAATGGAAGCAGGATGGTGTGTTTCCCGTCACCTGGACCCTGGAGGACACGGAGGTGTCTGGGGACGGTGCGTGCTTGCAGGAACACAGCCCACGCCGCTGCCTCCTAACAACTCCAACCTGTCACAGGCACATTTCAGCCACGTGATCTCAGGTTCTGCACAGAGGGTCCAAGTAACACCTCCTGCCGTACCAACCAGGAGCCTGGCAGGGGCACGCAGGCAGCTTCAGGGTGCGGTTCCCAAGAGGACTCTGTGTGTGTGTGTGTGCGTGCGCCTGTGCGAGTGCACTTGTGGGGTCAAACACGAGAGTTTGAAGGTGATAAAACCTGGAAAGAAGAACTCATCCTCTGTCTGATAACAAGGGCTCTCTGCACCCCGAGCCCCTCACCTCACATTCACAGCAGCGTGGGAAACATCCAAACCCCGGCTCTTAGCACGCTCCAGAAGAGGACGGGCAGCCCTGGGTGGGAGCAGGGTGGCCTTCGAGGCTGACCGGCTGGCTGGAGCAGGCCTGCGTGCGGAGCTGGGAGGTAGGGGTCACTCCCACCTGTGAGGGTGTGACCAGCACTGCTGTCCACCAGTAGGGATCACTGCTAGCCACCGAGAAGTCAATGAGATGGTGACTCCAAATCCACTCGTTTGGTGTCCCCGAGCGCTGAACTCAGGACTGCGAGTCCCTTTCCCCTACGGAAGCTCCTGGCTCCTTCCCTGAACCCGGGGAAACCCGGTGGGAGCTGCTTCGCTTCCTCCCATCCCCTGTTCCCTGGGAACTGGGACTGTCTCCTGCTGCTGTCCTCTCTCTGCCCCCTGCGGAAGGAATGTGGGAATACCTCCGTCCTTCCCACCAACAGCTGCGTAACTCAGGCCATCAGAGGGGAACTAACTCCCAGCACAAATGGCCTGCCTGTCCTCCACATGCCACAGACGTCCCCAAGCAGAGTCGTGTCACCCGAGGATGAGCCCCTGCTTGGCCCTCTCCTGCCCACTCCAGCCTCACCTACCTCTTCCTCCTGGACTCGCCTGTCTCCTGTTCCCAGATGTTTGCATCTTCAGCTCCTCAGTCTCCACCTGCTCCACCCTGCTCTTCCCAAAGCTCCTGAGGGGCTCTGGCTAGCGGCCACCCTGCAGGACCTTCCTCCTGTGTGCAGAACCCGGGCGTGATTGTGGGCTTCTTTGTGACCGCATCTGGAGTCGGGCATTATGCCCTTCGCGCTCCACACAGGAGGAAGAGGTAGCCATGCTTGCAGCCCCGAGAAAACCTGCAGCACTGCCTTGGGGAAGGGCTTTCCCCGCGGCTCTCAACCGGGCCTGGGCTGATCTTCCCCTCTCCCTCGCCGGCACGCAGTGCGCGCTCAGTCAGTGGAAGCCCTTGTTACACGGGCCTTTGGGGCGAGATACTCGTGGCTCCAGGAGCAGAAGGCAGAGTGCAAAGCCAGGCAGGCTCCTGACCAAGGCAGAGACACCAAACTGCGTCCTGCATGGGCTTCCCCAAAGCAGGGCCTGAGCAAGGACTCGGGCACAGGTGGTTCTGGGGACCCAGAAACCGGAGGAGGGAGTGGGAAGAGTAAGACAGAAAAGGTCCGGAAATCAGGAGCAGGCGCGGAGCACGCTGCTCAGAGCTCTGGGTGCCTGGGCTCCGCCACAGTGGGGAGCTCAGAGGAGCCAGGTCAGGGAGCCCAGGGCCATGCTCGGACCTTCTGGAGTTGTCTCTGGGGTGTGCAGCCCCCCATCTGCCTGGGTTCTTCCTGCTGGAACTGGGGCCACTTCCACAGCGTCAGAGAAAGTCCAAAGGCAGAGAGCAGAGCCACCCAGGTGGCAAACTCCAGCCACAGCTGCCACTGGACACAGGAGGGTGCGGGAGATGAACAGGCCGAGGGGGCGTCTCCCCCAGGGCAGCAAAAGACTGCCCGTCACCCGCTGCTGGACTGAGCAGGCGCGGAGTCTCCTCTCCTGACACCATGTCTGTTCTACCTCGGGAGTGACGGGGACCGTGTGCAGGCAGACACGGTGCCAGAGGGTCCCTGAGAGCTCCCGCCTTCATAACTAGCAGGGTGAGGACCTTCGCTTCATCCACCTGCAGGGAAACCACGACCAGGAGTTCTGTGCCCGGGTCACTTGGCCTCCGGGAAAGCCTCGGCTTCCAGCCCAGGCCTCCGCATCCTGAGACTCTTGCCCTGCTTCAGGCTAGACGGAAGGGAAAGCGGCCTCGCAGCCCGGGATGAGGGGTGACGCTCTGGGCACAGCTCAGGACACAGGAAGCCCAAGGCCTCAAGGTGGCTGGAGCCCGGAGCTCAGTGCCCCTCCCTCCCTCCTGCTCTGAGCATGGCTCCTTCCATCTCTGCAGCACCTGGGAAGCAGGAGGCGTTTACTCTGGGCGGCAGAGGCTGGGGCTCTCTGCACTGCCGGAGCCCAGGAGGCTGAGCACTGGGGTGGGGAGGCCGGGAGCTGAGCTTCCGGCAGCTGCGTGTTTTCAGCTCTGCACACGTGTGCGCACGGGCGTGCACACACACACACACACACACACACACACCCATCCCGGTGGAGCGGGCCAGGCTGGGAGCAGCCTTGGCAATTCTCCCGTGTGTGACTTGATAGGTCCGAGAACCCCTCAGCTGGGCCGGACCTGAACTAGGAGGTGTGTTTCATCTGGACGCCTCTGTTTTCGACTCCCTTTCTCTTTCAAGGACACTTCTGGAGTCATGTGCTGGCTCTGCTTCCAAGTCATCTGATTTCCACTGAGAGTTGCTTCCAGATGAATTTTCTTGTCCAGCCCTTTCAGTTGGATTTGGTCGGCCTAACAGGCTGGGCTAGGCTTGGGCTTGTCTGGTAAGTGCTGGGTCAGGAGATCCACTGGATCTGGCCAGGCCTCTTTCTCTCTTGCCCTTTCTTAGTCCAAACTCCTCGCCCTCTGCCTGGCTTTGCACTTGACTTCCTGACAGCTCCACGGCCACGTCACTTGGCTGGCTTTGTCCCGTGATTATTTTCCCACGTAATGTGTCCCCTGCTTCTGGACACTGCTGAGGACCTGGGCTTTCCGGCCTCCTAGGCAGCTCTGGGAGTGAGTGACCATGTCCTCCTGGGTCTTGAACAGCCTGTTTGGCCTGCTGCTGGGTCCAGTCCAAGCTCCTGGTGCAAATGTTCCCCCTGGGTGACGTGACATGGCATGGTCTGAAGGTGAGCCTGCTCCACTTGAGTCAGCAGGGGGGCCAGAGGACCCGCTCCCATGGGTTCCCGGCTGCTGCTCTCTCGAGCTCACCCGCAGTCTGCAAGCCCTGCACTTCCCTTTCTTTCCTATGGGTCAGGGTACAGTTGTTGGCTGGCCTTGTTGTTCAGGGTAAACTTGTGAGGGGACTTTGGGAGGAATGTGCCCCAATTCAAGACACGAAAAGACAGGCAGCAGGAGACAGGAAATGCTGGGGAGGGGTCTGGAATCGCCTCTTTAATTTTGAACGTTTTGTAATTAAAGTGCAAAGTCCTAATCTCTGCTCCCATGAAGACAGGGAGCTCGGGGCCCCTCTGCCTACATACCGGGAAGGGCTTGGTGGTCCATGGGCTTGACCCCAGCCTCTCCACTCATCATCCCACCTGGCCACACCACCGAAGTCTCCAAGCCTCCCTTCTGCGCATGACATATATCGGATGTCTTGGAAAGTGCGGAGGCTGAGCTGAGGGCAGCCTGCTGCAGCCCAGAGGGGCGGTGAGGCTGCACTGTGGCTGTCCCCTCTGGACTGCTGACCTCACGATGCTCTGTCTTCTGTGAATTTCACCTGCAAAATAACCCGAGGGGGAGCGTCCAACGCCGAGCACAGTGCTCACCCTGTTGCTGCCAGCAGCCCTTTCTGACAGTTTCCAGAGGGGCCTGATGTCCACTGGGCCCCATCTGCCTTCTAGGCGGGACCCCTCACAGCCCCAGGCTGCACTGCTGAGTGAGTGGTGCCCCTGTTGTCCAGCGGCATCCTGGCCCTCTTGCACAAGTCTGAATGGTTTGTCTCCGAATTCCCCAGTGAACGCAGGGCAATGATGTGCTCAGGTCCAACTCTTGGAGAATCTAGTGCAGTGGCCTGTGGGCGCGGGGGCTCGGATTCCTGCTAACAGTCTCCCTGGGTGAGGGCGAGGGTGAGGGTGAGGGCGAGGGCCATGCCAGTCCCTTCGGCTCCCTGTGAGGTGCTCCCACCAGACCTGAGACCACAGCAGGGCCTGACAGGGTGCTGAGATGCACGTGCTCTACCCACGGCCTCATCACAGCATCCTCGGCCATAGGCTGCACAGAACAGAGAGGGAAAGAGAGATGCAGAGCTTCATCCAGGGTCACACAGCTCCCCGGGGAAGGGACCAGAGCCCCATTCCCGACCTCCTGACTTCCTCCAGGACACTTTCCTTCCTCTGAAAATAAAACTGTTCTCATTATTCGGCTGAAGCACCTTTCCTGGCTTCTGCCTTCAGAGACCATTGTCACCACCGCTGCCCTTTCCACCCCTCCTTTCTTCTTTTCTTCTCTTTTCTTCATGGGCTGTCGGTGTCTTCCCCAATTCCAGCATTCACTCCACTTCACTTATATCCCACCCCTCCTCCCTCCAGCAGGGTCCAGGGAGGGTGGGCTCTGGGAGCGGAAAGGGCTGTGGTACCGAGACCTGAGTAAACAGGCCCGGGGGCGCGTGTGTGAGCGGTCATGACCTTCGCCCACTCGCGGAGGCAGTTCCTGTGGCCTGCCCCCTGGGTCGGCTGGATGCCTTCCTGGTTTGCCCAGTCCTGAGGATTCCCGGGAGGCAGGACTTCCAGTCTGACTATGGGGAAAGCGTCAGGAAAACAGGGATGGGTGCCAAGCCACCTCTAAACATGTCCACCTGCTCGATTCTCCGGAAGCCCTTATCTCTGGCCCAGACGGGCATCACCACGTCTGTGCTCACTGACTCTCTCATGGATGGCACTGATGGGTCACAGCCTTGAAATCACAGCATTTTCAACTTTAGAGAATAAGACCTAGCAAGGGCTGTGCACACCCTAGCTTCCTTCCTACGGGAATGGTCCCCCGTCTGAATGGCCAGCTGGGCGCCAAGTGCCCACTCAGCCTCGGGGGTGCCCTGGCCCAGGACCTGCTTCCAGGAGCCCTTCCTGTCTGTGTGCTGGTGTAGGAAGCTGCTGACCACAGCCAGAGTGGACAGTGGGGTGAGGTCTCCCAGCTGGCTGTGGGGGGCACGACAAGTTTCCTGGGCTGAGCCCCAGCTCTTAAGCACCAATCAGCATACAGACCACCGGCGTCAGTTGTCTAGCAGGAGGAGGTGGGGGGAGAGGAGCGATGAGGAGGAGAGGAAGGAGGGAGCTGCCGAGGGCAGCACAGGAGGACCCAGGGCCTGGCCTCCAGGAGTGGACACCATGCTGGGAAGGCGAGACCGCAAGACCAGCAGGGGAAGGAAGGACTTCCTATGCCCACAAGCACCTGCCACTCACAGGCAACACGATGGCCGTGGACAGGGAGGGGGCACCGGACAGTGCCTCTGAGGCCCGGCTGTGCACTGGATGGCGGTGGCCCCCAGGTCCACAGGGTGATGGTGTTACCACAGGTCAGGAGGGTGGGGCCCTCTAAGGGAGCTCCAGACTGCTGGCTCCCTCTCTCCGGGAAGGGAGGACACAGAGGGAGGGAGTCATCTGCAACCACGACCCACGTCCCGACCCTGCTCTCAGCCCTGCACCTTCAGAAGCAGGACAGATCAAGGTCTGCTGCTGACGAGCCCTGGGGTGGCCCTTGGTCACAGCAGCCCAGATGGACTAAGCCAGGCGAGTGGAGGACGCGCTGAAGACCTGGGTCTGGCTGCCACCTGAGTCCTGCTCTGCCGTGTGTCTGCCCTCTCCAGAACCCTGCAGCCTGCGTGTCATCTGTGCGTCTGTCCCTAAGTGTTTAAGGACTGACAGGAGGCCGGGCAAACCTGCCATGGTCAAGGTGCCGACGTCAGCAGGGAGGGGCGTTCTGGAGGGTCTGAGAGCCAAGGCCGGTGGAGAGGTGGAGGCCTCCAGGAGGGCCGGGGTGGGCTCTCCCGCCCGCTGCAGGTCCCCTGAAGCCCCCGCTGCACCATGAGAGGTCGCTGGGCTCCCATCTCCAGGAGGAGACACACAGGAAGAGCTGAGAGCAGGGTCCTGGGGCCTGGGACGTGGGAGGGAGAGCTGGGGTGGGCGCACAAGGGCAGAGGCCAGGAGGGCGGGCCTGGAACGCTGCTGGCACACCACCTGGGCAAGTCCCCCGGTGCCCAGATGGCAGCAGGGCAGCCGCTTGACTGCTGGGGCAGGACTCAGAGCCCTGGGGGTGGGTCCTGCTGGCCTGGGGCTGAGCCCGCCGGCTGCCCCTGCCTCCCACCACCCCACACCCCAGTTCCCTCAAGACCCCCACCGCCCTGCTCCTGTGCGGCCTCCACCTGCACCTGCAGAATCCGGGCTTCAGGGCTGCTCAGGCCTGGGCCCAGGCAGCGGGTCTGCAGCTGGAGCTCCTCCCTGGTCTGTGACCTCAGGAGCTGCCCAGGGAGCCACCCTCACGCCCCTGTGGGACCCCAGGGGCCACACAGCAGCCATCCAGGGCACCACGCACCCTGGCCTCCGCCCGGCCTGCCTCCTGGGCACCTGCCCTGCCCACTGAGGATCCCCCCACACTCCCCTCACGGGCTGCTGTCCCCTCTTGATCCTTGACCGCCAGGCGTCCAGATGTGAACACCAGCACCGGCACCTCTCATTCAAAATGCCTAATGGAAAGTCTCGTGTCAGCAAAGGCTGAAGGACGAAGAGCTGGTTGAGAAACACAGTTCCAACCAAGTCCCCGCAAGGCCACAGGGTTTCTCAGGGCACTTTATAAATGACACAAAGATAAATAAACGTGCAAGAAGAGCCAAGTTAGACAACGGAGCTCCGAGACGCAGTCCGGGCAAACTCATCAAAATGCATTTTATTTTATTTTATTTTATTTTATTTTATTTTGGAACCAGGGATTGAACTCAGGGGCACTCGGCCACTGAGCCACATCCCCAGCCCTATTTTGTATTTTATTTAGAGACAGGGTCTCACTGAGTAGCTTAGGGCCTCGCTAAGTTGCTGAGACAGGCTTTGAACTCACAATCCTCCTGACTCAGCCTCCCAAGTCGCTTGGATTACAGGCATGTGCCACCACACCCAGTGTCAAAATGCATTTTAAAGCTCTTAAAGTGACAGTGGTGTGTTGTGGGCATGAACAGCCAAGTAGTGACCGCACAGACCCGAGCCCAGGAATGGAACCATGGATGACACACGAAACTTCAAAATTTAGTACAGGCAAAGCTCATCACAAATCAAGTGTTGAAATGCAGGCAGCGTTTCAAATCAGAATAGAACCAGGGAGTACTGAAAAAAGGGTGAGGGACACCAGATGCCTCCGTTTAGGGAGGCAGACGCACACCTACACACTCAATCCAGAGCATGAAAGAAAATCTAGGAGGAGGCGTTTAAGATCTCGACCAGGGAGGGCGACGCGGAGCGCAGCTCAGTAACAGAGCAAGCGCCAAGCGGGCACGAGGCCCTAGGCGTGACCCACGACACTGAACAAAAATCACAACGAGGAATCCATCGGGAAATAGGGACTGAATTCACGTGTGACTGCCACACGGTAAAAGGCACCACAAGGCAAGACTGGGGAGACGGGGAGACACAGCATGGCTCACGAGGGATGAGCACCCACAGTCACGGAATCCAGTTTCCAAATTAATAATAACAAAATCTGACGCAAAAATGCACAGGGGATATGGGCAGTGAATTCTCATCCAAAAGGAAATACAGATGGACTGGGAGCAAGACTAGCCTCCCTGGTTGTATTAGTAGGGGGTTCACTAGAGGAACAGCATCCACAGGAAGCATGACTGTATAAAGGGGATTTGTTAGATTGGCTAACACGACCGGAACCTGGAGAGTCCACAGTGGCCACCTGCAGCTGGGGAGCTGGAGGAACCAGCAGCTGCTCAGTCCAAGAGGCAGAAGCCCCAGAACAAGAGGGATCAGCAGGCTACCCAAGTCCCAGACCAAGGCTTCTGGAAACTCCTGGGAGTCACTGGCAGAGTCCACCTTGGAAGAGTGAAGAAGCCAGAGTCCATTGTCCTCAGATGATCTAAGGAGCAATCAAGAACCCATTCAAAGCCGGGCATGGTGGCACACGCCTGTAATCCCAGCGGCTTGAGAGGCTGAGGCAGGAGGATCGTGGGTTCAAAGCCAGCCTCAGCACAGGCAAGGCACTAAGCAACTCAGTGAGACCCTGTCTCTAAGTAAAATACAAAATAGGGCTGGGGATGTGGCTTAGTGGCTGACCCCACCATTCCTATATAGGCGGCAAAGAGTGTTACAGACGTCAAACCAGACACCAGACATTGAACATAAAGCTGTACATCTGTCGCTGACATTCGTGATGCCCCCTCCCAGAGGGGCTGTACAGAGATTGGGACACTTGGAGATCACAGAGATCCTACAGCTAAGACACACTCTCATCTCAACCAGGCAAAGTGAATCTCGCCTCCCACACAATCGAAACTCATCTGAGCCTGATGTTGCTCCAACTCCAAGAACTGAGGCGACAAAAGCCCCAAACTTGCAACCAGGACCCAAGGAAGGGATCTCAGGTTCCACCCAGTGGCTTCTACTCATACATCAAAAACAGAGAGAAGTCCCAGAACACATAAGATAATCGCACACAAAAACACACACATACAAAAGCGAAAGGGGAATCCATCTCAATGATGTACAAGTCCAAGACCTCTGAAAACATGAGGAAACAGATGAGCAGATCTCCCCACAAAATCCACAATCCCCCAGCAAAGGATCACACTGATATTGAAGTGGTAAAATCCCAGAAAAAGATAATAATAAATGATTATTAAAATATTCAATAAACTAAAAGAAAATATAAGGAGGAATTAAGATAGCAAATACAGGAGATGAAAGACCACTTTAGTAACAGTGAAAAGAAACCAAGCAGAACTCCTAGAATTGAGAGGTATTAATCAAATTAAAAATTGACTTGAAGGCATCATTAACAGATTAGATTGTATAGAAAATAGAACCTCAGCCATTCAAGAAACAACTTCAGGCTGTGAAGACAGGGTATATGAACTCGAGTACACAGAATGCAAAAAAGGGGGGAAATAGGAGAACAGACCAGAAAATACAAGAACTCTGAGACAATGTTAAAATAGCAAACCTGAGAATAGAAGAGAACATACAAGCTACAGGCATGAAGAACATGTTCAATGAGATAGTTACAGAAAAATGACATAGACATCTAAATGCAAGAGGCTTGCAGCATCCCAAACAAACACAGTCAAATGAAAAGCTCACTAAGATATGCCATAATCAAAATACCTAACATAGAAAAAAAGGAAAGAACATTAAAAGTTGCAAGAGAGAAACATTAGGTCACATTTAGAGGCAAACCAATAAGGCCCACATCTGGTTTCTCAATTCAGACTCTAAAATCAAGGAGGGCCTAGAATGAGATATTTCAAGCCCTAAAAGAAAACAACTGCCAGCCAAGGTTACTATACCCAGCAAAATTTCAAAATTTCAAATTCAAGAGGGAAGTAAAAACTTTAAACAACAAGAATAAACCAGAAGAATTCATGAATACCAATCTAGCACTACAAAAATACTCAAACTTAAACTGCACAGAGGAACTAAAAAACAATTCCCAAAGCTCACAGAGGAAGTGAAATAGAAGAATAAGCCACTAAATGAGAATCAAGGTAAAATATGCAAAAAAAAAAAAATGGCAGGAAACCACACATACATATCCATGCTAATGCTGAATGTCAATGGTTTCAACTCCACAATTAAGATACAGATTAGCAGAGTGGATCAAAAAACAAGATCCAACTATATGCTGTTTACAAGAGACTCATCTTATAGCAAAGATGCCACAGACTGAAGGTAGAAGGATGGAAAAAGTGTTCCATAGATAAGGACCCTGAAAATAAGCAGGGGTAGCTATTCTTATATCTGACAAAGCAGATTTCAAGCAAAAATTAATCAGAAGACACAAAGAAGGTCACTACATCCTGGTAAAGGTAGCAAACCAACAACAAGATATAATAATAGTAAATATGCCCCAAATGTCAGTGCACCTAATTACATTTAAAAAATACTCCATGATATTAAATCCCAGATAGACCCCAACACAATTATACTGAGTGGTCTCAACACACCCTTATCACCAATAGGTCATCAAAACATAAAATCAATAAAGATATTTCCAACCTAAATAGCACCATGGAATTACATGTTACAACCTAAATAACAAATGGAATTACCAGACATCTATAGAATATTTCACCCCAAAACAGCTAATTTACCTCCTTCTCAGCAGCATGTGGAACTTTTTCCAAAATAGAACATTTTCAAGGCCACAAAGCAAACCTTAGCAAATATTTTAAACAATTCATATCATCCCATGTAGCCTATCTGATCAAAATGAAATAAAACTAGAAACCAACACGAAAAATAATAGAAATCATATAAACACATGGAGATTGAACAATACTCAATGAAGAATAAAGAAATAAGAATAGAAATCAATAAATTCTTAAAAAATAAGTGAGAACAGAAATACAGTATATCAAAATCTCTGGGACAGTATGAAAGCAGTTCCAAGAGGAAAATTTAAGCACTGAGTGCTCATGTGAAAAATTAGAGAGATCTCAAATAAATAAGCTCATGCTCTACTTCAAGACACCAGGATGTTCGCTCTTCCAGGGACCCACAAACCACTGACTCTGGGACAGAGTACGAGCCTCCCCACCCTCCCCTCCTCCTCCATGTGGCCTCCCACACCTCCCTCTCAGAGGCCCAGCCTCACTGATGCAGGCGGAGACCTGGGGAACCACATGCGCACAGTGCAGGTTTTCAGTGGAGGAGGCAGCAGCACTGGGCAACCCCCATGGGAACCTACCAGACACTAAATGCCCAGAACCTCTGCCCTGGGTGTCCTCGGCAGCCACAAAGTGAGAAGGGTCAAGTCTCAACGTTTGACAGTGGGCTCAGCCCAAGTCAGCAGCACCCTGGGAGTGTCGGGCTCGCTGTCCATGGTGCTGAAGTCTAGCCTGCGAGCTGGAGAGAAATGCGCAATGGCAGCCTGTCGGAGCTGCGAGCCTCCTGCAGCTCACTTCCCCCAGCGCCTCCTCCTGCTGATGAGAAGGCAGAAGCCCAGAGAAGGCAAGGGTTTCACTCAAGCCACACAGAGACCTTAGGAGCACTCCTGGAAGCAGCCTCTGGACGCTTGCTCAGACGCAGTTCATGCCCTGGAATCCCCCTGGGTGACGTCCACCACGCACAATCACCATTGGCTCTGAAACTCCAGACAGCATTGCCCGGGATGTGGGATCCCAGAGCTGCAGGATGGCCCCCAGGCTGAACAGGCGGCCCCTCTCTGCTCTCCTGCCCCCTTGACAGCCGCCATTCCAATCCTCTGCAGACGGGGCGTACACACTCCAGCCTGTGGAAGCCCGGCAGCTGGGAGGGGAGAGCCTGGGCCGGGGCAGCAGAGCCCAACACTGGCCACGAGGTCCCTGTGCACCCAGTGCCCATGCAGTCCCTGCCCGGTGGTGCTGCAGCCTCACCCTCCTGTTGCTCTCTGCTGTTTCGCCCTGGCCACCAGTGCTGGGTGCAGGCCCGAGGCCACGGCCTCCTCAGGCAGCGCCCAGGGGTGCCCTCGGAGCAGGGAAGCTCAGCCCAGGAGGTCAGCAGGGGACGGGAACAGAGGTGGCAGGGGCCAACCAGGGCTCCGGGCAGCCGGGCCCCGGCCTTCTCAGCTTCCGCGCCTGTCGAAGGCCTCCGCCAGCTTGCTGGCACTGTGGGGACCCTCCTGCACCGGCCTTGAGAGCCGCAGCGTGGCGGGGGCGGGGCTGGCGAGAGGGGCGTGGCCGGGGTTTTCTCACGTGCCCCGCCCCCAGGGTACCTGGCACGGGTGCACCTGAGACTGGGCGCCGGCCTCTGCACGCGCCTCGGGTGCTCTGGCGGTCCCTGTAAGGGCCAAGAGGTCAGGGTGAGGTTATTGAGCTGAATTTGCAGTGTCCGTGGGCGTTCCTCAGGTGGAGGAGAGCAGCTTCCTATTCCACGTGGAGGCCTGCATGAGAGGACTAACGGTGAAGGACCTGTAGCAATGCGGTGAAGGACCGCAGAAGCTGGGGCGCACCGCTGTACTTACTAGGAAAGAGCTGGTGGCGCGTGTAGCTCAGTGCCTCCCTGCCTCAGTGCCTCAGTGCCCCGCGGCTGGAGGGGCGGCGTCACGACCCCATTAGCCCAAGAGGAAAGTTTTGGAGGTGGGGTGCTGTCCAGGCCTTGGAATGAAGAGCCTGGCCTGGGGCCCCCAAGTGCAGAGGCCCCACGGTAGGACTGTGAGCACGGAGGATATGGGGAGTTGGTGGTCAAGCCTGAGCTGGGCCAGGTTCTGGGCACCTGTAGGTTGGGAACAGAGTCCACCTGCTGATGATGGAGGCTGGCAATTCAGATCCCAGGAAGACCTGCCCTGCCCTTCGCGCTAGCAAGGAGGAGCTGCTTTCCTATCCTGAGCCCCTGGCCCCCATGACAGGTGGCTTTAGTGTCCACCCACACAAGCAGGGGGACCTTGTCCCATAGCAGGAAACCCAAGGTGTGGATGCACTGCAACCCAGAACCACCTGCAAGTGTCCACCATCCCCTAACCTCAACCTCCTGGGAAGCAGAGGATTCGAGCAAGCAGTGAGACAATGGATGAGACAATGGAAGACCTGAACGGAAGGTCAGGCTAAGGGTCAACCAATAGGGTCAGTAATTTTTCAAAACCTAATCAGCATAAATTTGGACCAATAGCATCACCCAAGTGCTGTCTAAACACACAAGTGGTGACTCTTGTGGGGTCCCCTCTTCTCCTGCAGGGGTTCTGTTTCTGTTCACACTGGAATAAATTCTGCTCTTACATTCACTCATTCCATTCTGCTGGGCATTTCCTTCTTCAAAGTCATGAGCCAAGGAGGGAAGAAGTTGGCGGTGGGCTGCTGCGACAGAGGACGTGGCTGCCCTTAGGAGCTGCGGCACGCCTCTCAGCTGGGGGACCCCTGCCCCACACCAGCAGCAGATGCATATGATCCTGTAATCTCAGCTACTGGAGAGAATGAGGCAGGGAGATCTCAAGTTCAAGGCCAGCCTGGGTAACTTAGCAAGACCCTGTCTCAAAAGGGCTGGGGTGTAGCTTAGTGGTAAAGTGCCTCTAGGCTCAATTCCAGTCCAAAAAAAAAAAAAAAAAAGTAGACCCCATGCACCCCAGATTGCAGGAGGCCAGGAGGGGCAGCATGCTCCCACCTGCAGGGCAGAGGCCTCCTCTGAAGGGCATTTAAGCCCCTGTGGCTGTGAATGCTGCCTGCTGATGGACCTCAGTGGAGGTCTGCGTTGAAGAGAGGTGCCCTGCGTGAGGTCACAGGGCTCTCGGAGAGGGCCTGGTCTGTGGCTTCTTGACGTGGGCGCCCCCTGCCTCCTTGGGGCCTGGGACAGATGCAGAGCCTCAGAATGCCCGCAGAGGCTCACCTGAGCCTGCTCCACAGCTCACTCATTGCCCTGCCCAAGCCCAGCCCCTACCTGCTCACAGGCGCTGATCATGAGCACCTCCCAGCACACCACCAGCAGTGTTCTGCTCCCGAGAAATCACCAAAGACCACTCCCGACCGTCCATTCCCAGCAGGAGATGGAGTGGCCCTTTTTCTAGGTAAGCTGGATCCAGATCCTTCCAAGGGGCCATCAGAACCAACTGAAGGGAGCCCAGCCCAGGCACCCATTCCGGAGTTTGAACGCCCCTCCCCTCAGCTGGCTGGGCAGATGCTGCTGGAGCACCCGGGCCTGCCCCCGCCCCCAGGCCAGTGCACCTGCTCAGTCCCCGAAATGCTCCTTGCCTGGGTTTCTGCACTGCTGCCTTCTGCGCTTCCTCCCAGCCCTGCCGCATGGCACGTCCTCAGCAAGGACCTCGCTGACCCTGTTCTTTGGAGTGCAGGGCCACACCTCCAAAGACCACACAGCCGGACTCCACAGCTGTATCAGGGCCGGGCATCCTGTTTGACTTAAGCTGTTTCCTCTCCGAGGGCACTTGTCCGTTCCTCCCACTGCTGTGTCCCAGAACCTCCAATAGCAGCTGGGACACAGCAGTGGCTCAATCAATATTTACTGAAAACATCAGATAAAAAACCAGCCCATGAACGTAAAGTATGATTTTCGATTAAACTGAAATCTTCATCAGTGAGCACCTTAATTTTCACACTGTACAAAGTACCAGGTTGAAGAAAGCAAGTAGATAACATTCAGACACAGGAAACCCTGGAAATGAAAATGGTTCTGCTATGTAATTGAAATATAAGAAAATTTATTTCAAAGTCATTCCCAAAATGTACAATGAAATGCACCTTCAAAGTCATAACAAAAAAATCAGACTTGACATTTTAAACACTACAATTTGCAGACCTTCTTTGTTCCACCTGAAAGTCTCATAGAAGTGAATTTCATAGTAAAAGTGTCAAATGTACATTCTTGCTTGTATAAAATGGATTCTAAATGCTAAATATTCAAATAGTTTTATTGTGAAATGGTGCTAGATTTCTGAAATGCTCAGTAGTCTCTGGAGTCCCGTTTCCACCTGTTCTTAAGAGGCGGTAGGAAGGTAAATGCTGAAGCTGCGGCTCAGATGTGCCTACCTCGCTGACTCGGGCACAGCGTGGCCTGGAAAATCCCTGTCACGGGCAGATTCGGTGCCCTCTGCAAGGAGAGTGGCCACGCCTGTCCCTTACAAAGGCATAATGGTGTCGTTCCTTTTGTACAATTTCAGAACCAAACCGGAGCTTTCGCCACAGAGAGTCACTATTTTCTTTGCAGATATTTTAATAACCATTACTGCTCTAGAAGCCTGCCATAGTCCTTCAAAGGAAGGCTCAGCAAACTTCTGTAAGGGTCCAGAGACAAATATTTTGCTTTGGGCATCACTCCTCTGTTGCAGGTTCTTTTTTCTTTCTTTCTTTCTTTTTTTTTTTTTGAAACAACTCTAAATTAAGAAAAACAAAAACATTCTTTAGCTTTGTTGTAATTTGCTAACCCACACTTTAAAAAACAGAAGTAGCTGGGCGCAGTGGCGCACGCCTGTAATCCCAGCACTTGGGAGGCTGAGGCAGGAGGATCACAAGTTCAAAGCCAGCCTCAGCAATACCCAGCAACTCAGTGAGACCCTGTCTCTAAATAAAATGCAAAACAGGGCTGGGGATGTGGCTCAGTGGTTGAGTGCCCCTGAGTTCAATCCCCAGCACAAAAAAACAGAAAAAAAAACAACAACAAAAAACAGAAGTAACTACTCTCCAATTAGATGACTCTGTTAAGAAATGTGAACTTCACGTTCTGCAATGCAGAAACATCCATGGCTTCTGCCAGCGAAGGGTACAGTTCATGGACAGGAAGCAACGAGTGGATTCAAGGAGTAGAAACGCATTTGGCATCTTCTTCATCGATGGCACTTGTTTATGGATTTCATTTGATTGGGTGATTTACATGTTCACCTTTTTATTGCCTTCCTTTGTTAGGGGGAAGCTCTCTCTGGCCACTGAAATCTGCACAGACTGGACATTTGCTGCTGACCTTGGTAGGCGTGCACACATAGCCCCTGCAAATTCAACACCATGCTCCCCGGGAGTCGGTGCAGAGCACCACAAGGACTGACCGGGTGTGCGTGCGTGCGTGAGTGTGTGTGTATGAGTGTGTGTGTGTGTGTCCTTTCCTGACAGTGTCATGGACAGATCACGGCCAGTAAAAGAGCCGTTCTTAATTTACCCAAATACCGACAGGTCGGAATATTCTGCAATAAGAATCACAAGATATTTTACAAAAACATTTACAAATGTGTAAAGCTGAGAAAATCGAAGAACTTTGGTATCCCTACAAAGAAAGCTCAATTACCCAGTTTTAAACCACGAAAAGTCAGTTTTTCAGTGCAAAAGTATTGCTACCGTAGCAATGACACAACGAACACACCAAACGAAGACCACAAAACACGGATGTCCTGAAAGTATGTTTGGTGCGGGAGAGGTTGCGGGCGTGTCGGGGGCAGGGGCTGTGCAGACCCCCTTCCTGCCCGCAGGCTGGCCGGTCACAGCTCATCGTGAGTCTTCTTGAACGGCCACTTGGGGTGGCGCAGCACGTGGTCTGCAGCCTGCAGGACCAGACGCAGGAATTCTTCGGGGTCGAAAGAGTAATTGTTGAACTTCTCGTGATCTGCCAGAGTCGGGTGGTTGCTCTGTGGAAACAACCAGAACACAGATCCGCAGACCCCTGAGGGCATGCTTCTCGCACACCAAGGGGACACTAAGCCCTGGCCACGGCCGCTGTTTCCACGGATGCTAAACATCAGAGGTCAGAAACTCTTTCAAGAAAGGACCAGTAGCGATAAACACTTCCCACTGCCGACCCAATGGCCACAGGCTCTCAGTCTGTCACTCAGCTCCCCACTGAGCGCACAAGCAGACGGAGGCGACACAGACACACACGTGTGACCGCTCCCAGTAAAACTTCATGCACACAGGCAGGCCCTGCTGTCCTGACCCATTCCATCGCTCCACGCCCACATTCCTCAAGGCTGTCTCAATGACGTTTAAATCTTATCCAATTTGCAAATATCCTAGATGCTAACTCACTATTTAGAGAAGAGCAGTTTCTCTTTGGGTGGAAGTTCAGGGATCGTGGCGTTTTAATAATCACCGTTCAAAGTGACTGAACTTTACCTTCTCTGGACGGAAGATTTTGTCCATCTTCTGCCAAGTGATGTAGTGGATGCCTCTCAGCCGGGCCAGGTCTAAGTAACAGCGTTCGTCTTCACAGTTGTATCTGGGGACACAAGGGTGTCACACCAGGGTTTTCCCCCAGTCCACAATTCTATGTGGCAAAGACATGTACCACCCAAATATGTTCTTACAACGGGGTTTATATACAGTTAGCAAGACTGGAAAAGATGATATTTAAAATATTCTCGCCAGGCGTGGTGGTGCACGCCTATAATCCCAGCACTTGGGAGGCTGAGGCAGGAGGATTGCAAGTCCAAAGCCAGCCTCAGCAAGGGCAAGGCACTAAGCAACTCAGTGAGACCCTGTCTCTAAATAAAATACAAAATAGGGCTAGGGATGTGGCTCAGTGGTTGAGTGCCCCTGAGTTCAATACCTGGTTCCAAAAAAAAATATTCTCAGAGTTGGGGCTATAGCTCAGTGGTAGGGCACTTGCCTGGCATGCACAAGGCCTTGGGCTTGATCTCCAGCACAGCAAGTATCTGAACTAACTAACTAACTAACTAACTAACTAACTAACTAACAAATACATCCTCAGAACCTTGCCTTAACCTTTACAGAGCAGAATAAGATCAAGGAGCGGAGGAGACTGGCCTTATTCAGTGGGACCTGCTGCCTCTGAACCTGAGGCTGTCTTGAAAGATGCTAAGTCTGCACAGGAGGAGGCAGGCAGGAGGAGGCCCCCAGGTCATGCAGCCAGCTAGAGTCTGCACAGGAGGAGGCAGG
>JAJEJO010002637.1:56060-116843 GCA_020662805.1 Glaucomys volans
TCATGCAGCCAGCTAGAGTCTGCACAGGAGGAGGCAGGCAGGAGGAGGCCCCCAGGTCATGCAGCCAGCTAGCTAACGCAGGGAGCGGAGCCTGATGCCAGCTTAGGACGCCACCTTCCTCGCTTCCTCCTTACGTTCCTCTCCTTCCTCTGTATTCATCCCTCCCTCCCCCACTAGGAGAAGTGTGACCACAGGACCCACCGTCCTCTGGTGACGTCAGCAACACACGCTGCTTTAAAACGGTTCGCAGAGCACTGAAGGGTTGGGTTGGAGTCACTTCATTTTTAAAATGGAAACATACAACCAAGATATTCAGATACAAAGGGGAGCAAGAAAGAAACAGGGATTGCTGTTGGACTGTTAGGAAGCAGCGACGGGGCCTGGTCCTGCCCGCACTGTGGGAGGGAGGGCCACATCCCATAGTCGACCACGGAGGGACAGGGACACCTGATCAGCGTTTCCTCCACTGCCAGGACTTCCTGAGCAAGGAGCCAGCGAGCACTAGGTGAGGTGGCAGGCCAGGGTTTTGGAGGTGTGCCGTGCACGAGACGTACAGATTCTCTCTCTTTTTTGATTTTTAAAAATGTTTGCAGGGCTGTGGATCACCCAGGCCTGCACTGCTGAGTCAGTGCTCCACCCACTAAGGACTCCCATCCTCGGCTCCAGGCTCTCTTGCGACGCGTTGCTACGGGGACTGCCTGAGAGGCTCGCAGAGGGAGAGGCAGGCAGGAAAGAATCAGCAGGGAAACCTGGGGGGCACCTTGGGGATGGTGCGCGGGCACCCTGCCAGGCTGCCTCTGGACCTCCCAGACTCCCCCAGGGCGTGACCAAACCGGAGGCCTCTGACCTCAGAGTGCCAGTCAGCGTCGGCCACCCCCAAAAAGCCCAACACTCACAGTTCAAACACCACGGCCCAGTCTGGGAGGAAGAGCAGGTGCGTGAGGCCCGCGCCGTGCATCCCGATGAATATGTCCGTGTTGTGCGTGAACCTCAGTTGGTCCAAAAACCGGAATTTTCTGTAACAGGCAGAACACAAGAGGGTGAGGAGGAGGGGAAGGCCTTGTGCCAGCTCGAGATTCCTGGGGACACTGTACACAGGCCTTTCCTGACTGAAGTCACTGTCCACTTACACTTTTTTTTTGTCCCATTTCAAGCATCCTCTAGTAGTTAACTGAATTTCTTCATGATTCAACATTTTCCCAAGCAAGCTCACTTGTCTCTTTAGACTTTCATTTCTAAAGAAAACCTTGGCCCTCAAATTATTCTCAGAGAAATAATTTTAAGTCAGAAGTTGAAACTTGGTAGCTAGCAGGGTACATTAGGCCCCTGACATCATTTTAAAATTCATAACTAGTCGTCAAGTCTTTAAAAAATATCAGAAATTTCACTCATCAGTAGATGAATGGATGAGGAAATTGTGGTATGTCCATACAAGGGAGTTGTACTCAGCCATGAAGAAGAATGAAATGATGACCTTTGGCACTAAATGGATGGAAATGGAGAATATCATGCTAAGTGAAATAAGCCAGACTCAGAAACTCAAAGGTTGAAATGTTTTCTCTCATATGCAGAAGCTAGAGTAAAATAAAGGAACAGGGAGGGAAGGATAGGATAGCATAAAGAAACAATCAAATTAATACAAATTAATAGACAAGAGAAGGAAGTCGGGTGGGGTAGAGGAAGGAAAAGGGGACTGGAGAGGACCAGGCGGCAAAGGGAGGTCAGAAACAGAAATCAGCCTCCATGCTTTATGGGTGTGTCAGGATGAACCAACTACTGTGCATGACCATTAAGCTTGAATAAGTAAGAGAGTGAGTAAATAAAGAAAGAAAATGAGTGTTATGGCTTGGACGTGAGGTGTCCCCCAAAAGCTCCAGTGTGAGACAAAGCAGGAAGGTTCAGAGGAGAAATTATTGGGTTGTGACAGTCTTTGATCCAATTAGTGATTTAATCCCCCGATGGGGGACTGAGTAGCAACTGAAGTGGTGGGTGTGGCTGGAGGAGGTGGAATTGGGGTGTGGCTGTGGGTATATATTTGTATCTGGAGAGTGGAGTCTCTCTCTGCGTCCTGTTGATGTGAGCTGCTTCCCTCTGCCACATCCTCCGCCATGATGTTCAGCCTCACCTCGAGTGCCGGGGAATGGAGTCAGCCGTCCATGGACTGAGACCTCTGAAACCCTGAGCCCTCAAATAAACCTTCCTCCTCTGTAATTCTGCTGGTCAGAGCATTTAGTCACAGCAGTGAAAAAGCTGACTAAAACAATGAGAAATGTCAAATGAAAACCTGGAGCTGCCCTTCTCCTGAATAACAGCATGGTGTCCCAGTGCCAACCCAGGAGGCTGCAGAGATGCCCCAGGCCCCGGGCCCTTGCCCACGCGGCACGTTCACGGCTGGGGTCTGATGGCCCATCCAGGCCTCCTGGAGCCAAGGCTGCTGTGGAAGAGCCTCCCAGCACTGCTGCTCCTACGGCCGAGGGGACAGGGTGTGAGGGCACGGTGGTCACTCACCCGTACTTGTAATCCACGAGCCGGACGTCAAACATGGGCACTGTCCTCAGTTTATCCACAAGCTGGAAAAAAGGGAAACATTTGGAATTTTTTCCCTCCTTCCCTTCTGATTTAGTTTCCTCCAATAGTCTTAAAATTTCTTGTTGCACGTGGTATCATTTGGGTGTTAAGTGACCTTTAGGCCACTATCATGAACTCACCTGAATCCACCCCCTGAACACACTGGCCCCCACGCAATCCCAGCACAGAGCCTTGTTTGAAGCTGGGAGAAGGCCACCCTGGGCCACCCTGGGCCACCCTGGGCCTGCGTGCTCAGCACAGGAGCACAGGGCACTGCCACGCCCATCGCCCGTGGCCCCCAGCTTCTGGTGTTATCAGCCACCACCTGCAATGTTCCAGACCTTCTGCTGGTTCCCTTCCCACCCACAGTGTCATTTCAGACAAATGAGTGGCACTCTGGAGCCTGTGCTCTGGAAGTCCTGATATTTGGGGGAAAACACTTCCCGTATTTCTGCAGAGAATGACCGCTCTTGCCGAGGACAGAAAGCACGGAAGTTGATTGACATGTCATCCGATACATGGCCAGGGTTCTCTCGGTCCCTCGCCAGCAGCCAAAGTGACCCAAGGCTGTGGATCCTGCCATCCAGTGGTTTCTGCACCTGGAACACGTGGCCTTGGGGCAGCTCGACACTCCCACAGCAGCGTCAGTGCCCACAAGGCGCTGGCCGACTGCGTGGCTCCGCGGGAGAGAGCTGGCCCAGCAGGCGGGAGGCCCAGGTTCAACAGCCAGCCCACCCGCACGATGACACAAGTGTAAAAAAGGCACCGACGCGCAGGCATTTGCCTTTGGTTTGCTTTGTGGCACTGGGGATGGAACCTAGGGGTTAGAGCTCTACCACTCTGTTACCTCCCCAGCCCCCTTTTCAATGTTAAAACAAGGTCCCCCCAACGTGGAGGCTGGCCTTGAACTCACCACCCTCCTGCCTCAGCCTCCTGAGTCACTGGGATTATAGGCTGCATAGTCATTTGTAAGTGCTTTAGGTTTATTTTACTTAATTCTCATAAAAAACACCTCAAAGCCTAGCACAGTGGCACACGCTTGCAATCCCAGTGACTTGAGAGGCTGAAGCAGAAGGATCTTGAGTCCAAGTTCAGTCTGAGTACTTGGTGAGGGCCTGTCTCAAAATAAAAAGGGCTGGAAGTAGAGCTCAGTGGTAAAGAATCCCTGGCTTTAATCCTCAGCACCAAAGGAAAAAGAATCATATGCAGTAAATACTACGACCATGATGCCCGTTTTTAGTCGTACATGGACACAATACCTTTATTTACTTATTTATTTTTACACGGTGCTGAGGAGCGAACCCAGTGCCTCACGCGTGCAAGGCCAACGCTCTACCACTGAGCCCCAGCCCAGCCCTGCGATGCCCGTCTGTGCGTGAGAGCAACTCACTTGGCAGCTCCCAGCTGCAGCCCAGGACGCTGCCCAGAGCTGTGTCCTCACCCAGTGCCTGCCACTCCACTGCCTGCGGAAAGCCACAGGTGGTGACCAAACCCTGACCCAGCCCCTCACACCAGGGCCCTCTCCCAACTGCCCCGGACTCCCAGGAACACCCTGCTGGCTTCCAAGTGGAAGGGGTGGTGACAGGTGGGAGTCCATCCTCCCTGGGGGGAAGGGCCAGAGGGCTCGTCCTTGGTCTTCCAGGGAGGTGTCCCCAGGAGGAGTCAAGGCCTCTGAGGGCCCCCAGCAAGCGCTCGCCTGTCCAGGATTTCTGCCACACCTGAGAGAAGTCTGTCCCTTCTGACGTGACTACCCAAACCTGGTGGAAGGGCAGGGTGCACGCACCATCCTCGAGTCCAGCGTCAGGCTCCAACACTCTGTTCACTAACCACAGTGCAGCCACCAGCGCTCTCCATGGCCAGCTGTGCCTGTTCCCGTGACATCAGTCCAGGGAGAGAGCACCTGCTGGTGGCCTCGGCCTTGGCACGGAGAGCTGCAATGCCAGGTCTCCTTTCTGGGCAGCCTAGTGGGAGATCTGCAGGACCGGGCCTGGAAATGCCAGGCCTGCTCCGTAGCACCTGGCCTGCCTCTCCACTGCCCTCCTTCCCAGGGTCAGAGGTCAGTTAGGCTCCCTAAGATCCAGCTGCCATTAGGCAGCCCTGGTCAGTGCCCAGAGTTCTCAGCAGAGGGTGACCTCAGGCGTGTTCTAGCCCTAAGATGCACTGCCCTTGGCCTGCAGCAGAGGACAGCAGGAGACGCTGGCCACCTGCGTCTTCCAGGCCGGGGAGGACAGAATGCATGAAGAGCACAAGGATCAGGCTGGCCGTGCAGGCAGCACCCGGCATCTGCAGCCTACGACCCGATGCTGCTGAGCTTCCATCTGTCCAGCCAACAATGGCTCACTGACCTGCCCTTGGCCCTGTGAACCCAGGGTCCCACGGCTCTGGACTTGACCGACCGAGACTGAAAACATTCAGGGGTGGCGGTGGCTCAGTGCAGAACGCACACTCAGCACGCGTGAGGCCTGGGTTAAACCTCAGCTCCAATTTCCTTAAAAATCCCATCTGCAGGGGCCTGGGTGCCTCTGAGGGAGGCTCGCCCTGTGTGCACACGGCCCTGGTTCAATCCCCAGCACCACACGCAGGCATGCACACTCACACTCACACATTGCATCTGTAACGGGCAGGTTTTTCTCTTGTCATTATTCTCTAACGATGTAGTGTAATGATTTGCATATCATTTACATGGCATCGGGCAGCATAATTAATGGGAGGTGATTTCATGAATTCAGGAGCCTGTATATGGGTTCAATGCAAATACCATGCTGGTCTGCAGAGGGGCTTGAGCATCCACAGACACTGGTGTCCATGGGGGTCCTGGACCCAAAGCCCTACAGGACCCAGGGGCCACTTACCTCCTTCTAGGTCTTTTACACAAGCATACACACACTCTCAATCCTCCCACCACTGGGCCTCCACAGTATCTCCTCATGCCACCTGCCCACGTCCTCCCTCGTCCGCATGGCCCTGAGGGGATGCCAACTTCACAATGTTGATCAGACTGTTAGGCATCCAAAGTGACCCGTGCATATATTTTATCCATCAAGCCTAACCACACCCACCCCTTTCAGCTTCAAGTCCTCTAACTGCTCAAGCTAAGAGCCTGGGAGTCACACTCGACTCTCAAGACCCTTCCAGCACCTTCCAAGAGTCAGCACGCTGGGACTAGCTCTGGAAATCGCCCCGCAGCCCCGTGATGCTCATCTCCACTGCCGCCACCATCTCCTCCCTCCCTGGGCAGCCAGAGTGATTTAAGGAAGAATAAGCCAGTCCCCGCCTCTCCTGGTGTTTGTCCTCTGCCTGTGGTATCTCTCCTGGTGTTTGTCCTCTGCCTGTGGTATCTCTCCTGGTGTTTGTCCTCTGCCTATAGCGTGACAAGGTACTACAATCCCCGCAGCGTAAAGCAACACCGGCGTCCTCTTACAGCTCTGTAGGGGCCTGTCCAACATGGGCCAAGGCAGGGAGCCAGCAGGGCGGTGTCCCTGTGGGAGATCCCCTCCCCAGCTGCTGGACGCTGCCACACCTGAGGCTCCCGCCCTTCCTCCACCTTCACAGCCAGCACCTCCTCGCCCCCCTGGTCCTCCCTGCCCTCCCTCTCCCCCCTTCAAGGAAAGATAAGCTGGGGTCTGATCTGCGAGAACAATCCAGCCAAGAGAGGAGCTCCCCAGGCAGGCGCAGATGTTCTGGGTGGGCGGAGGACAGAGTTCCAGCCCACGGGGTACACGCCAGCCTCACTACTCTAGGGCAGCTTGGGACGCTGATTCCACCTGCCCCCCAGCGTCCCTCACCATGTAACCCCCAGTCACATGGGCTGAGAATGAGGGAGAGGGACAGGGGACGCTGTTCTGCCACCACCCCCTGCCTAAGGCTTTCTGGCAGCTTTGACCAGCACTGGAACTCAGTCCAGGTGCTGACCCGGGTCCACCATGCGGCCGCCCGCCTGCTCCTCTGGGCCCCGGACAGTCCCAGCTCTCTGAGATGCTGCAGCCACATTAGTGCCCCCATTCCCAGAACCACAAAAGCCTGATCCGCCAGAGCACAGCCTCTGCCAGGAACTTTCCCTGGTAGACTCCGCTCTGAGGAAGGCTGTGCATGGGTGGCCCCTCTCCAGCCACCTGTGAGCGTCCGGCACACACTTCTGCTCCCGAAGTCACTGCACCGGCCAACCTGCCTGTTTCCTGCCTGCCTCTCCCAGCTCCAGGGAGCAGGCACCCTCCCTATCTTGCCCCTGCTCAATGTCCCAGCAGGTGGTCACACATTTCCTGCTTGTGCTGGGACTGGGACAGAGCCCAGGGCCTGTGCCGAGCCCCTCCCAGCCCTCGTGGGGTCTCATGCCCACGCTGCTCTCTGGAGGCCACTCTCCCACCTGACG
Organism: Glaucomys volans; assembly: GCA_020662805.1. NCBI lineage: Eukaryota > Metazoa > Chordata > Mammalia > Rodentia > Sciuridae > Glaucomys > Glaucomys volans. Next base: position 62,998 of record JAJEJO010002637.1, read on the forward strand.
CTGCAGCCCCCACGCTGGGGTGAAAGACAGTGGTAAGAACCGGTGCTGTGGACATGGGCTGGCTTGCCACGAGGTGAGCAGTGCCTAGGACCGTTCCCGAAGTGGACGGAGACTCTGCAACTTAATCTTTTGCCAGGGCCAGGGCGTCACCACATGCCACCAACCGTGTCCCAAGAGACGGCCTGCAAACTGCCGCTGGCTCAGGGAGGGCGAGCGCTGAGCACTCCGCTGCCAAGCCGTGGTGGCGGGATCCAGCGCTGCCTCCTGCCCACTCAGCAGCACGGCCAGCGGCTCGGCAGAGGGTGGCGTGGCCACTGCCGCCGGTCAGCCAGGTCCAGCAAGCGAACCCGGCACAGGCTGGCGAGCTCCAAACCCTGACCGCAGAGTTTCAAGCGAAGTTTCCAAGCAATGTGAAAACGCAGGGCGCATTAGTCACGGTGGTGACGTCAGCGTGATGACGTCAGAGAACACATGGAAAACCCACCTTATCTTCGTTCAGAATCTTCCGATAGCCGGTGCTCCGGGAAAGAATGGTGACGCGCAGCTTTCCGTCCTGCAAGCAAAAGGAGACCGGAAAGTAACCCACACGTGCCTGGACCAACGAGTGGCCCTCACAAGCAGAAATGTGACCCGGACACCCCTGGGGAACTCTGCGCGTCTTGCCGGAATCCCCGCCTGCTCTCAGGGACACAGCGTGTACCCCTTAGGAGCAATGCGCATGTGCGCTCGGTGGATAGCGACTCAACCCTGCCATGGTGGCCCCGTGGGTGAAGATGGAGGAGAGCATGGACAGGGGTCAGCCAGGCTCAGAGACAGGGGCCCCGTGTGCAGAGGGCTCGGCTCCCAGAGGCAGGGAGGGAACAGGGGACTTGTGGCAGGGAGGTGGGGAGGGGCAGAGGAAAGAGGCCTTGGTTAGCAGTAGGGAACGGAGCTGGGGAGGACTAAGTCCCAGCACTCTGCGGCAGGCAGGTGAGCAGGCCGGATCCCATCGTCAGGGCTGGGAGGCAGGACGGAGAGCTCCCAGCACAGCAGCGGAGGGCCGGCTGCACCCGCCTCCTCCGTCATTACACTCCAGATCCCGGGCCGAAATGCCCCAACGTGCCCCAGGCGCGCACGATCGCTGCATCCCCTCAGCCACCAAGATGAGACCCGTGCCTGGCTCTGCCCGGGCTCCAGGTCGGCAGGGGTCGGGAGCGTGGAAGGGATTGGGAGACGGTGGAGATGTGGCCACAGGAAGCGGGGAGAGGCAAAGGAGACTCGTACAATCAGACGACCCCTGGGAAAACGCCAGCCCAGCCCAGGCGCCCCGTCAGCTTCTCTGCCAAGGTCCTGTGGCTCCTGATGGGGACGCACGCTCACCTGGGGGCCCTCCTGCCTGATGTGCAGCCGGTGCAGTAGGTGCTGGGAGAAGGCCTTGAAGAGCCCCGTGTGCTGGCAGCCGGAGATCTAGGGTGGGCACAGGGAGCGAGCGTGAGCGCCTCCGCAGCCCCCAGGCGCCCTCCCGCGCTCCCGCCCTGCGCACTCACCAGAGGGGTGTTGTAGAACAGCCCGTACTGCATGCGGGGTGGCAGCGAGAAGACGGCGTCCTTGAAGCACACCTGAGCGGGAGGACGGGTGAGCAGATGAGAAGGTGACCTGCACCCTCGCACCAAGGCAGCCTGCCCTGCGGAGGACCGAGCTCCGCTCTGCATGAAAATACTGTCAATGGCACACTTTCTTTTAAAGAATATTTTTTTAGTAGACGGACACAATACCTTTATTTACTTATTCATTTTTATGCGGTGCTGAGCATGGAACCCAGTGCCTCACACACGCTAGGCAAGCGCTCTGCCACCGAGCCACCACCCCAGCCCCGTGGCACACTATTTCAAAGGGAATAAAACTCAGTTTTTGGACAAGTTACAGAAGAAAGGCTTGAAAAAGTACGTGATCAATGAAAACAAGCATTCTAGTTGTGACAACAGACACCAAGACATAAGAAGCCAGTGGTGACAGCTAACTGAAATTCCAATTAAATCTCCGAGGCTGCCGCTGGGCACAGCCAGGCTTCCAGTACCCTCTTGGAATCGTAGGTTTTCAAGTGTATGACGTCGTGGTCTGTGAAGGCCTTCCAGGTCTCGGAGAACAGGTCCCTGTACCCGGAGGAGCTCTGAAAGAGGGACAGGACAGGGAGCAGAGGGTCAGGGAGGGCACAGCTGGCTGCTCAAGAGGGCTGAGACACCCAACGTCGCCTGTTGGTACTAAGTCACACAGTGATCCCAGACAAGCGCCACAAGGACAGGCAGCGCTGGGCGGGCCCGAAACACGCCAGACTGGGTGACAGACATCCTCACAGCCACACGCCCCGCCAACACCTCTGCCCAGGCCACGGTCACACGTCTCCGAAACCAGAGCTGCTGCGGGTGTCTGTGCACCGCCTACCCGCGTCTCAGGTGCGCTCAGCGTCTGCATACCTGCTCATGTGCTCATGGGCAGACTGTCAGAGAGCGCGTCATGCTTGGACAGAAGTGTCACAGCAAAGAAGGGCTCCAAGGCCCTCACATTACAGACACAGTGCATGTCACCACCAACTTCTCTCCACTGAGGGAATAAGACCGAGTCCTGCAAGGGACTCACACGCAGGCCAACTGCGGTCACCCTGGGGGACCATGGACAGGGAGAAGGAAACCTTTTGGAGAGTCCGCACACCTTTGTGTTGCTGGAACTCACGACAGGCAGGTATCACTTTCACAACTGCACAGAAACACCAAGGCTCTGCTTCCCTCCCGTCCCTTCCAGCTAACACGAGCCACCCTGCCTGGAGAGCAGAGCCTCTGTGGGCGCCTGAGGGAGCAGCTGAACTGCCGGGCCCGAGGAGCAGGAGTGAGAAGGCCCCACAGGCCACCTGGTGGGCGGTGTGCAAAGCCTCATCAAGGTCTGATCGGCAGCCACAGCCCCCTCCCTGTGCAAACCGAGTGCTCCCCTGAGGCCCTCGGCACCAACTGGCCATATCGTCCACCCTGGAGGACGCACATCACAGCCTGTGGGCCACGCCACTGCTTCCCTGAGGCCTGGCCGGCACAGAGGAGCGCACACCCACAACACCCATGGTGCTCACTGACCCCCACCCACAGTCCAGAAGCTTCCGCAGCCCGGACTCTGGAGTAACCAGTAGCTGCCCATGTGGGGCAGTCCAAGCAAGTGACCTCCACCAACAACACAGGGTCGTGATGGATGCCAGGGGCAGAGGAGGAGGAAGGTGAAGCATGCCAGCCACCAGCCCGGCGGCCTCATCTGCCCAGCCCTTCCATGCCGGTCAAGGCCAGACTGCCCTGGCCTCACACGTCCAGGAGACTGGGCAGCCTGGGATCTTCACATGGCCAGGTGCCCTGTCCCACCCCGGCAGGCACACAGAAGGCCAAGGTGCAAGGCTGGCTCAGTTACCCTAGGCCACGTGAGGAGGCGTGAGAGACGCACAAGGCAGATGGAAGCCTCTGGAAAGCATGTGGGAAGCCTGCACTCAAGCTCCCAGGCCCTCCAGACCACACAGGAGGGTGACGGGGCACCAGGTTTCCCGGCCGCGGTGGAATCCCACAGCACTCCCTGCCAGCAGGGCCTCACTCCCTCTCTGAAATCGCAGTGAAAACCCTGCCCCAGACACACTCACCGCACAGTCCCTCATCTCCTGCAGGCAGGGAGGCAAGGGAGGTGACGTCCTAAAGGGCAAAACAACCTGCAGATCACGTGGGCCTCTGAGGGCTGCCGTGACCGTGGCCTGCGAGCACTTGCCCTGAAAGGGGGCGAGGCGGGGACCGTCTTCCCCTTTCTCGGAGGCCTTTCCAGGCAGTGGCACTGGCAGCAGCGACATTGGGACACAGAGAGAGTGCGTGTGGGCTGCACATGGAGCAGGAAAGGGTCGCGGGGACCACTCCCAGGGCACCGGAACCCCAGCGAGGGCCCGAGGGCAATGGCCACAACCTCCCCACAGCCGCAGAGGAGCCTGGGGACAGAGCCCTGCCCTTCCGAGGGGAACTTGTGTCCAGTGCCCTCTGGAAATGACAATGGCCCTGTCAGCTGTGCCTCTGGAGAACAGTGCTCCTGATTTTAAAAGGTGGCGCATGCCTGTAATCCCAGCGACTCGGGAGGCTGAGGCAGGAGGACTGCGAGTTCAAAGCCAGCCTCAGCAACCTAGCGAGGCCCTAAGCAACTCAGTGAGACCCTGTCTCTAAATAAAATATAAAATAGGGCTGGGGATGTGGCTCAGTGGCCGAGTGCCCCTGGGTTCAATCCCCAGTACCCAAAAAAAAAAAAAAAAAAAAAAAAAAGGCACTTGGCAGGTGAGCTGCACTGGGCTGGGGAGCCAGCCTGGGCTTCCCTGGCACCGGGACTCTTGGCACTGGGAGCATCTTGGGCAGGGATCTGGGGGCCCTGCCAATGCAGCTATTCCAGGAGGCGCTGGCTCCTGGGGGCCACGAGGTGCTTCACCCCGGCAGCTGCCCCTGCCCCAGGTGGACCTGGCCTCCGCACACCTGGGCCATGCTGTGCGGGCTGCTGTGACTCCCCCGGAAGAGATGCCCCCGGTGCTGCCCTACCAGGCAGCAGGCCGTCACCCCCTGCAATGTCATCGGGGGCACCAACACATGGGGCCAGCATCAGGCTGAACCACAGAGGCCCCCGCCCAGGTGTCCCGGCTCCCCGTGTGGGCAGCCTCCCTCACAGAGGCCACCATCACCAGCTCAGCTGCATATGTGTGCTGCACACGTACGTGGGGACAGTTACGTGCGTGGGGAAGGTCGCACCCTGCCCGGGCAGGTGAAGGGAGGGCACGAAGGTACTTACCGTGTCCCACATCACGACGTACACGTCGGTGCTGAAGGAGTTGTTCACGTGCTGAGTGATGTAGAGGTTGACAAAGTCGCAGAAGTGGTGGTACATGTTGATACCTGGTGTCAAGAAAGACGCCTCGTCACCCAGCCCCAGGCACAGCATGAAGCAGCCTTCACCTGTCACAGGACTGGGATGGAAGTAAGCGGGGGAAACTAACAGGACATGAATGGGAACGAAGGAACATGAAGACTAATCTTGGTTATTTCTGCTCACTTTTTAAAAATCAATTCAAAGCAGGAATCAATACATGGGATAGATTCAAATTCAAAAGCTTTTTCTTGGCAAAGGAAACAACGTGAAGAGAGAGCCTACGGAGTGGGAGAAAATCTTTACCACATGCACTTCAGATAGAGCACTAATCCCCAGAATCTATAAAGAACTCAAAAAACTTTACACCAACTTTACAAATAACCCAATCAAAACATGGGCTAGTCGGGTGTGGTAGCTCACGCCTGTAATCCCGAGACTCGGGAGGCTGAGGCAGGAGGACCGAGAGTTCAAAGCCAGCCTCAGCAACTTAGTGAGGCCCTAAGCAACTCAGTGAGACCCTGTCTCTAAATAAAATACAAAATAGGGCTGAGGATGTGGCTCCGTGGCCGAGTGAGTGCCCCTGAGATCAATCCCCGGTTCCAAAAAAAAGAAAAACATGGGCTAAGGAACTGAGCAGACACTTCACAGCGGAAGCTATACAAGGGATCAACAGATACATGAAAAAATGTTCAACATCTCTAATAATAAGAGAAATGCAAATCAGAACCACCCTAAGATTTCATTTCACCCCAATTAAAATGGCTATTATCAAGAATTAAAAAAAAAAAGCAGCAATAGGTGTTGGCGAGGATGTGGAGAAAAAGATACACTCATACTTTGCTGGTGGGATTGCAAATTGGTGCAGCCACTGTGGACAGCAATATGGAGATTCCTCAGAAGCTTGGAACGGAACCACCATTTGACCCAGCTATCCCACTCCTCAGTTTACACCCAAAGGACTCAAAATCAGCACACTACAGTGACACAGCCACATCAATGTTTATAGCAGCTCAATTCACAATAGCTAGATTGTGGAACCAACCTAGATGCCCTTCAATAGATGAATGGATAAAGAAACTGTGGCACACAATGGAATATTATTCAGCCATAAAGAAGAATAAAATAAGCCAATCCCCCAAAACCAAAGGCCAAATGTTATCTCTGATAAGTGGATGATGATACATAATAGGGAGCAGGGGGTTAAGGGAAGATTGGAGGAAGGGTAGATTGTGTAGAGGGAAATGAGGGGTGGAGGGGGCGGAGGGAAGGAGAGATAATGGAATGAGACAGGCATCATTACCCTATGTACATGTATGATCACACAGATGGTGTGACTCTACTTCGTGTACAACCAGAGAAATGAAAGTCGTACCTCGCTTGTGTACAATGAATCAAAAAATAATACTGAAAAATCAATTTGGCAAGACCCATTCACGATGTGTTGGTGACGATGGGGACAAGTGGCATCTGGGTAGGTCTGTTCTCGTCTCTTCTGCCCTGGTTAATTACTGCCATGCCATTGCTGAGAAACACTAGCCAGCTCTTGTGGGGAGAGATGAACACGTCCTGCCGCAGCCGAGAGAGCACAACCCTAGTGAAGCTGAGCCAGGGCCACGGGGCCCAGCGTGGGCTTCTGTCCAGGAGCAGCTAAGCTGAGCTCCACCTTTGAACCAAGAATCCAAACTGCAGGCACCTTCCAGTGTCCCTGCCCCTGTCTGGCACACAGAGAGACCCTCAGCCAGGCCCGCTGGGTCACAGTGCAGGGCTGCGGCCACCATCACCTGCGGGTTCTTGTGCCAGTCACTGGAGGCCAGCAGGACATGTGTGCTCCTGATGTGGGGACACAGCACCCAGCACTCAACCCAACCCATGCAAATCCACACGGGGTGACGTCCCAGGAAGGGACATCTCACACACGCATTTTCCAGGAAGGAAAATGTCAGGGGAAAGAAAACCAGGGAGCCTAACAGCAGAACCGTACAACATTCCGAGTTCATGCCATGGTGAATGACACCGTGGGCCAGGAGGTGACCGCAGGACTACCCAGCCCTCGGCAGCCCAGCACCCGGGTGACGCTGGGAAAGGCGGAGTTGTTTTCCTTCAGAAACATCTTGGGAAAGAGCACATTTTGGAATTAAAGTCCTTCCAGGATGCCGGACCCTCCCCCCCGTTGTCCTCAAAGCCCTGTTAGCTCCTGAGGCCCTCAGCGGGTCCTGGACATTTGTGCAGGAAGGGGCAGGCACGGACAGAGCTCGGGCGACAGGGACTCATGGCCAAGGGCAGGCTCAGGCTGCACCTGGGAGGCGTGCCCAGCACATGCCTCTCCTGGCCAAGAGTCGGTTGGTGGGGACACGAGGACAGGTGGAGGGCGAGACTGCAGGGGCGCGGCCCGCTCAGCCGTCACTCCCTCTGTCACACACTGCAGAGCTGCGTGGACCCTGTGCCTCACCCTCCCTCTGCTGCAGCGGGGGCCTCGCATCCTTGCCCCTCTCCCTCCGCACGGCTTCCAAAGCGAGCAGACCTTCCAACCTGGCAGGCAGACAGGAAGACTGATGGCCGGTCACCGTGCTTCTCAGCCCCTCTGCCAGCCTCGCCACACCCAGCCTGTCCTGAGGGTCCACGGGATGCAGCCCGGGGACAGAGGCAAGACTATGGCCCTGTTTCTCTCTCCAGTTCACCAAGTCACAGTCACCCTTGCCAGCGAGACGTGAGCCAGTAGGCAAAAATGGGAAAAGAATTCTAGTGGGTTTTTTTTTTCCTCCCCAAGAATATTCTGCAATGTTAACTCCCAAAAGAACTTTAAGGTCACTTGAGTCATGGAAATGGTATTAGAAAGTCTGACAGGGGCGGATTCATGGACGTTTCTCTTTCACCCACAGCACACCCGTGGCCTCTACATTTAAGAAATGTAATGACAATCCAGCTGGGCTTGGTGGCACACGCCTGTAATCCCAGCAACTCAGGAGGCTGAGGTAGGAGGACCTCAAGATCAAAGCCAGCCCCAGCAATGTAGGGAGTCCCTAAGCAACTCAGCAAAAGCTTCTCTCAAAATGAAAAATAAAAGAGGCTGGGGATGTGGCTCAGGGATTAAGTACCCCTGGGTTCAAGCCCCAGACCCCAAAACAAAAAGAAAAAACATTAGCAACCACAGAAAAGCCACAATTGAAGTCAGGTGATTGCAAAACCAGATGGGGTAAATTTAGTCACAGAGGTGAAAGCATTGCCTACTTCTTGTGATTTCTGAATGAGTCACTTGGTAAAAATGTGAGGGTTTCTTCCAGAATACCAAAAGTGAAAAGTAAGAGGAAGTTCAAACTAGTTCATTGACTTCAGAGTAGAAAGCAAAAAGCAAATCCACCCTTAGTCATATTGCTTTTTAAAAATTAATAGAAAATGACTACATGCATACATCAAAAAAGATTAAAGCTGCATTAGCCGATATTTAAGTGACAGACAAATTAACTTCTTACCTGCATCTAATTTCATGAAATATGTTGGTTTTTCAATAACAATGTCACATTTACCATCTTCTATGGGTCTGAAGTTGAGCTGAGTATAGGTTTGTAGCTCTGCAAACCTGGAATTATGAATTGGGAGATAATTTCTAAGTGATTCTTCCAAACTCCCTGTTGCAACATTGTGACTTAGGATCTGCTCATGGGGCCGCTTCCGTTTCCAGTGTGTAGAACACTCCTGGGCCCCAGGCAGCTTTTCAGACTCACTAACATTCATATGATTGACATCAACTTTAACACTGAGCCAGGAACAAAATGATTTTGAAATTCAGTCTAAAGTAGGAGGAAGTTACGCTGGGAACCCGCCACAAAGAGCAGAGCTCCAGGTCAGGCTGGCCGCACTGTCTACCAGGGAGGAGGGGGGCTCAGCAGGTGTGCCGGGGCTCAGGAGGCCAGAGAGAACATGGGCAGGGGACCTCTGGGGCAGGCTTCTTGAATCCTGACAAAGATCAAATTCCAGCAGTCATCTAGTGCCCGGGAAGTCAGCAGACGGCTAAGCTTCCGTGAAAGATGGAAAGCCTGTTTCTCAGACGACATCCCGTGTTACAAACAAAAGGCAGTTGCTCCTCTGAGACGAGGACGCCTCTGTCGCGCTGTGAGTAGCACTGGGGACAGGCCCAGAGTGAAAACCAGGCCTTGCAGCCAATAGCCAGAGAGCAGCTGAGGCTTGCAACCACCTGAGAGCTCAGGAGCGGACCGTGCAGGCGGCGGAGTCCAGAGATGCTGCAGCCCTGCCAAGACCTTGACCGCAACCTTATGGGACACCCCAAGCTGCTCCCAAATCCTGCCGTCAGACGCAGCCCTATCTCAATAGGAAGTGTCCGCTGGGTCACGTTGCTAGATTGGAGGGTCGTTGGCTATAAAGTGATAGATAACACACAGAAGTGTGCCCTGGGGACATTCTGCACAGCAAGAGACGCTGACACAGCGATACCGAGGGAACCAGCGTGGGTCAGACACCAGGATGCACCAGGAACAGCATGCTCAGGGGAACAGAGGCACCGCTACCGTGGAAACCAAGTGACAGGAGACACTCAGTGCAGGCTGCAGACCTGGGACAGGCCCGCTGCTACCCGCAGGGCTCTGCCAGTGTGCACGTTTGACCTCAAAAGGTGACACTCCGTAAGAGCAGGTCTGTGGCCACGAGGTGGAGCCGGGGTTCTAGGAAGGAGGACATTCCACATCCTGACCATGGTGGCCATGTTTGCTTAGCCTGGTGAAGCCACGTGTGCCCAGGGAGTAGCCTGTAGCATGCCAAGTTCCTGGCTCTGACCCTGGTGCTGTGCTACCTGGGAAGTCATTGTACAGGAAGCTGGGGCAACAGCACAGGGGGGCTCCCTGTTTAATTTTTAAACTTCCATGAGTCTAAAAGTGTTTCAAAATAAGGAGCATCGGCCTCCTGCAGTGGTGCTGGCCTGTAATCTCAGCAGCTCGGGAGGCTGAGGCAGGAGGATCGTGAGTTCAAAGCCAGCCTCAGCAACTTTGCGAGGCCCTAAGGAACTCAGTGAGACCCTGTCTCTAAAAAAAAAAAAATAATAAAAATGGCTGGGGAGGTGGCTCAGTGGTTAAGTGCCCCTGGGATCAATCCTCAGTACCAAAATAAATAAATAAATAAATAAAAATGAGAGTAGACCTCAGGGCAACGTTTACCCTTCCAGGGGCGCAGTGGGGCCTGGAGGAAGGGTCAAAAGGCGGAGTGCCCTGTTTCAAACCACACTGTACCCCTTTTGCATGCTGTGACATATTTCAGCACATGCGTTTTTAAGAAAATGTATTCCCCAAAATACATGCAGCAATTATGATTGAGTAGAATTCATTTCTGAGTGACCTGTCCTTTGGTTTGTAACAGTAAGCACTATATATACCACACTCCCTAATATTCTATAAGCAGGTAAATTCGATGCAGATGCCCCCGAGGATTCGTCCACAACCGTCATTCCTCAGCAGCTTAGGTCCCTATAAATTAAGTAACACTACTTGAAATTATCTACAAATTAAGTCACATTTTTTAAATCTGCAAGTGCCAAAAGTAAAGGCAAATATTTTAGAGAAATGTGTTTCAAAAAAACAATCACGTTACCAAGACTGCAGGGGGCTTTTGCGTTGACCTTCAGACATCAACGAGCGAATGTCAAGTTCACAGTGTCCTCCAATTTCACCTCTCCGGAAGAAGTCTTCCCTGAATCTAGTACATAATAAAAAACTGAGTTTAGAAAACTTTTTCATGACTCAAGCCCATGGGTTGTAGTAAGAGTGATGCCAATATCCAAAATCAATTTTCCACGGGAATCTAACCATGCCGTGGCTGCCCGTAGGACATTCCCATCAGGGAGCTGTCGTACCCACAATGGGGCTCTCAAGACTGTCAGTGGCTCCTGGTTGTCACGTGGACACACTACCGTGTCTGCATAGCTACAAAACCTCCTCGAGATATATTTCTCAGAATGCATCCCCGCCACTTGGTGAGAAGTGACTGAACTTGTGATAGAAAATTTAAGAGATTTGCAAAAGCCGGGCTGCGGGTGTGGCTCAGTGACAGGCACCTGTGTGGCTGCTCCGCTCTGCAGAGAAGGGGAAAAATACACCGTATGCAAAAGTACCAGGATCACACGAGGTGCTCCAGGTGCCCGTGAGCTTTGATCACACTGTGATCAAATCACGACCCTTCCGGGGCATCCCTGCCTCACCTGCTGCCCAGCCCCTCAGCCCTTTCCCTGTTTCCCTGTGAGGCACTTCCAAGACAGTCCCACCCAGACCTGAGAACTCCCAGAACCCCTACTAGGACCTGTCATCATCTCTCTTGGTGCTTCTGAAGTCGAGGTAGAGGTTGGTGGCTCGGCAATACTGAAGGTAACGGGAGCACGTCAGACTTGAGTCGCCCTGAAATAAGGTGGAGAAAACAGAAAAACAAATTTAACTTTTTTTTTGTACAGGGGTGCTAACTCTACCACTGAGTTACGCCCCCAGACCTTATTTTTTTTTTTTATTTTGAGACAGGTTGGCTAATTTGCAAAGCCCGGTATGACCCTCCTGCCTCAGCCTCCCTAGCAGGTGTGGCCACTGTGCCTGGCCTAACTTAGCATGACCATTTTAAGGGCTCGCCAAACTGGCCGGACATAGTGACGGCAGGTGAACCCACAGGACACAGGGAGGAAGGCTGTGGATCTTCACGCTGAGGATCCCTCCGCCCAGCCCTGGCCATAGGGAGGCTGCCACCGTCCAAGGCGAGGTCATGTGGACAATTCCCAGAGGCTCTGTGCGTCGCCTCAGATTGCACAGCTGAGCTGCATATGTGCTTCAGTTCCGTGGCCCAAAGGAAGCTCCTGGAACAGTGCTGCCCACAGCTACGAACAGAAGCGTTCCCCAGCGAGCCAAACCGAACAAGAAGCGTGCACACCAGGAGACACCCAGCGCAGATTTTAGTAAGAGGCGCTTTCTGCAGAGTCTCCACCTCAGCAGCAGGCCTGGCCACGAGTCCCTCATGCTGCCCAGATGGTCACGGGAACTTCAGGTTCCACACGTGAGTTTTTACATATGTCTTACATTTGCGGTGTAAGTAGAAAACAGATTATCCTGTGAATAACTGAATGAAGGAGCTGAGCAGTAACTGCCAGAGCCCGTTCTGCTCCAGCCAACCTGGTCGTGCTGAAAGAGCAATGGTTCTGCTCTGGATTTTATTTGCAGATTTAAATACTGATTTGCTATTTCTCCTAAAATTCTGATGAGCATGGGTCCTTAATCATGACCCGCAAGGTGTTCTGGAGTCTGCAGTGAGTAGAAGATTAGGGTGGCCTAATGTCAGGTTTGCATCTGCAAAACTGCATCTCCCAACACACAGTAGGACAGAGCTAGGAGATGGGGCCTCTGGGAGCGTGGTTAGTGCCCTTCTGAAAGGGACCCTTGTCCTCTTTGCACCAGGTGAGGGAACAAAGACAGGAGGCTCTCTGCAAGCTGGAGGAGGAGGACCCTCACCGCATCAGCACCCCTGTCTCAGACTTCCTGTCCCTGAACCGTGAGGAAGGAAGTTCTGCTGCGATGGGCCCCCAGGCTACCGCACTACAGCAGCCCGAAACTAGGACCCGGATCACACTCCTACAGCCCTCACACGGAGGTAAGGCGTGGCCAGGAGAGCATTCCTCAGCTGCCCTGAGAGCTGTGAAGGTGGGCTGGCTCCTCCTGGCCCTCTCGGCCTGGACAGCCAGCCCCAGCCACGGGGTGCAACGTCAAGTCATGAAGCGGGTGAAGGCCAGGCCTCCCAACTCTGGGCTCCGCTCTCTCTGCTTACTTGCTAACAGCTCTATTAAATGACACCCGGCAGCACTAGAGAGCAAGTGTTCAGTTTGTGAATTTATTTTTCTTGTTCTCCAGACTTCCTGGAGATGACAGAGGCCCCCAAGCCGGGGTTCAGGACCGTTGGATTTGAGCGCACAGTGGACCTCAGCAGCAGGTGCTTAAGATCCCATCGACCTTTAAAAATAACACCAAGTGGTTTGCAGGGAGCCAGGCCCTACCCCAGCGGGTTTACAAGCAGAGCTCACTCATCCTCCTACATGCTGCAAGACTGGCAGGGCTTTAGGGCCGAGGAAACTGAAACTCAGAAGGCTGAGCCCCTGCCGGAGGCAGGATCTGCACTCTGTGGTCAGGCGTCGACTTTGTTCTTACCACCTAAAGCCACCTCCTGACCACATGCTTGTCTTCCCCACGGGGGTGCTAGGTGGACGGGTGGAAAATGCACTGAAAAGCCTCCTGCCTTTCAATTCTGCAATCTGCAAGGGAGCATGTGAGCTCGGAGAGTTGCTTAACGTCCTTGAAGAGCCCGTGCTCTGCTCCAGACGAGCGGGAGCGGCTCAGTAAATCTGCTCTGTCTGCTGCAACACTTGTGAGACGAACTAGACAGCAAGTTCTGAGCAACTGTGAAGTGCTCAGCAAGCAGAAGCATGGACGGGGCACATCCTCTGCCCCAAATGACCCGAGGAGGGTTTTTTGTGTGTGGGGGGAGGACTGGGGATCTAACCCAGGAGCACTTTACCACTGATCCACATCCCCAGCCCTTTTTATTTATTTATTTTAATTTTGAGACAGGGTCTTGCTCAGTTGCTGAGGCTGGCCTTGAACTTGCCATCCTCCTGCCTCAGCCTCCTGGGTAGCTGGGATGACAGGCGTGTGCCACAGTGTCCAGTGAGAAGGGATTTGTAAAGACCACCGCCATGAGTTTCTCTTCTTGAGCATATTTGGTACGGGAAGATTCTAAACCTGGAAGTATTTTAACTGCCTCAAAATATAACTGTTGACACGTGTGAAGGGAGAACAGGGCTTCTGAAGGAAGCAGAATCACCCACTTGGGGATGTTAAGTGAAATTCTAAGCCAACAAAGAGAGGAGGGGTCCCTTCTGGTGGCACCTCTCCCCCTGTGTATACGTTACAATCTAATTGGTGACACTGAGCATGCTTGGGCACAAGGGGCTGACGCCTACCGGGTTCTCTGGCTGGCACAACACCCGCAATTCCTCCAGCCGCTCCCGGGCAAACCCGAAGTCGGCCTGCTTCCAGAACACGTCCTGGGCCTCCTCCGGCGGGTCCGTCCTGTGGCGGAGCAGAAGGCTGCTTTTCCCTCTGGCCCTTCCTGGGCCTCGAGTGTTCTTTCCACACACTAAGCTGTGGAAGCCTGCTTGGCTCTGAGTGTTTGGCACATGCTCATTATGCCCCCCGACTACCCCCTGCAGGAGAAGCTACCAGAAGCAGCTCTCCACAGACCCATTGCCTCGGGAAGAGAGATGGCAGGTGCCTGAGAAGTCGGCCACCAGGAACCGAGGACGACCAGCTCTTCATGACGCGTCTTGTCCCCCATCAACCCTGCCCTAGCAGGAAGCTTCTCGAGGAGTCCTAAGGGAACTCTCATTGTCTCCTCACAAACCCTGGGCGGATACTGTCTACCTGGCACGGCTTTCTCCCTCTGGCAGAGGAAGCGATAGATATTCCCACCCAGTGTGAACACCAAGTGGAGGCCGTGACTGGACGGACAGATTAATGCCTAAAGAATCACTGTCTAAGCTGGGTGCCTGTAATCCCAGCACTTGGGAGGCTGAGGCAGGAGGATTGCGAGTTCAAAGCCAGCCTCAGCAACTTAGCGAGGCCCTAAGCAACTCAGTGAGACCCTGTCTCTAAATAAAATACAAAATAGGGCTGGGGGTGTGGCTCAGTGGCCGAGTGCCCCTGGGTTCAATCCCCAGTACCAAAAACAAAAAAAAAGAATCGCCGTCTACCACAGAGTCTAGCAGGCAGGAAGGGCACCGCTGGGCACTGCAGAGAATGCAGAGGTCTTAAAAGGAGCGGGATGTCCCCTGGGGAAACTTACCATCCCGGGCTGCAAACAGGGAAGCCAAACCTGAACTCTGGCTGGCAGGACTTCTCGTAACCCCAGCAGTAGTTCAGATTTCCCAAGTGTTCCTGAGACATAAAACACACACGTTCAGACGGCCCTCCTTTCCCATGTTCAGACTGAACGCTCAGATTCCTCCATTAAGAAAACAAACCTTTATAGAACAGCCACATTTTACCGTGTGGTTCACATTCCCAGAGTAAATTCCAAGGACGGCAGTCTCAAGGTTCTCAGTGATCCCATCCCTGTGTCTGTCCAAGCTTTACCTGGACCACCAAAGACCACCTGAATTAGAAGCTCTTTAAAGTCTGGCTTCAAACACTGCCTCTCTCAGAGGGCAAACGGATTCTAAAATCAGTCCCTCAGAAGACACATCAATTGGAATTTCTGTTACTAAAAGAAGCATCGCTGAATTGAATGCATCAGGAACTTTGCTCGTCCATCAAGAGCAGCAAAACCCCAAGGTCCCAGGGCCACACCCTCGAGGCCCTTGAAGGACACGGAAAGGGCTGCAGGCCAGGTTCCTCTGCAAGGCGCCGGGAGCAGCAGCGCTGGTTGGACTCCAGGATCTGCTTTCCCATATGCTTCCTGCACCAGCCTGTGGGAAAGGAAGTGCCTCCCGGCGCCCAGCTTTGATCTCCAAGGCTGTCTGAGCCGTCCTAATGGCCCCTGTGTGAGGCCTTTCCAACCTCACAGTCTTGCTTGGAGAGGCTGAGGTGTAATTACTGAAATTAAGTGCCAAGAGACCTCTTAGGCACCACGGAAAAAGGAAGAGGTGTGAACTCTTTACCTAGAACAAATGTTCTTTTCTGCCTAAAATCTGATCTGCTTCACTTACAGAGTGTGCAGATGGGACCGGCTGCCATGTTGGCAGTGGCTTAGGCCCTGAATGTCACTGCTCGCACGGTCATGGCTTTCAGGCAAGTTCCGTCACTCATGAGTGCAGTGGGAAGAACTGAAGCAGAAACTGACTCAGACACGTCCAAGGCTTTGAACTCTACCTTCAGCTTCACGCGGTACAGCAGAACTAGGAAGCCCAAACCTCGTCCTGCAGAAGGGACGGGACACGGTGCCTACCTTATAGGGACAGTGTGCGTCCTTCTCGCAGATGGTGGCGATGTGTCTGTTGTTGTGCAAGAAGCGGGGAATGTGCTCCTGGTGCAGGCTCAGGCTGACATAGTCAAACAGGGGTTCCCCTGGAGCCCCGCGGGCCTCGGGGGCAGCCTCATCTTGACCACTCAGAGAGACTTCATGCAGGAACGCCCCAAAGGCAAGCAGCATGAACATAGCAGCCTCCAAACCTAGGCAGGAAATGAACACATCGTCATGGGGGAATTTCCTTTAAGAGCCAAGAGGGTCCAGAGCTAAGTGAGTGTGGTTACAGTGCCCTTCGCTACATCACTGAGTGATGGTCCTTTGTTTGTCAAATGCTCACTGAACACCTGCCCTGCACCCAGCTCCAGGCAGGAGCCCGCGATGCACAGAAGGCAGGGGAGAAATCACACCCCAGATACATTTCTCTGGCATATGTCAGGTTGGAAAGGCAGAGAAATCGCAGACCTCTGCAGACTCTGAAGAGCCGGCCTTTCGTAGAGAGGTATGCACAGCCTCCTCCGGAGGCTAGGAGGCTGGCCCCAGCTTTTCTACCAGCCACTCCCCTTTTGATCTAAGAAAGCTCTTCCCACAGGAAAAAGGGCGGGATCTGACCCCTGGCCCCTGCAGGGATCCACACAGGTGGCTGTGACCAGGGAGGGGCCATCTGCACAACAAGGCAGCCCTTGGTAGCTGCTTAGCTCCCTCCCAGCCCTGTGGGCGCCACGTCCCCCCAAGGAGGAGTGAAGGGCCCTTCCCTCCTCCTTGCCGTGCTGATTAGCACCTAAGAAGATCTGTGGGTTCTTTTCCCTGCTGTCTACTGTCAGTTTGTTTTACAGGCTAAAATCACCAAACCTTCAGTGGGAAAAGAGGACATTTAAAACTTCCCCAGACAGCTGAACTGGAGAAGAAAGAGCAGCGCTCTCACAGCTTGTAACCTACTGCAAAAGACATAATCCACTGAATAGAGAGACTTCAGATGAGGACAAGGCTGCCAATCAGGCCAGAGCCTCAGACCTCCTGTGAAAGGAAGAGAGTGCGCATTTCTGGCTCTGCTGCGTGCAGGGTCTCCGAGGCAGCACCTCAGCAGTGCCTTTGCTGAAAAGGCAGCCACGGTATCGTAAAAGACTGAGCGTGGCTGTGTTCCAATAAAACTTTATCGACAAACAACCAAGTTTACTGCTGAAATAAAGTAGGCTAATATGGCAGCCAGCACGGCGCAAGAACATGCACGCTGACCTCGGTCGCCTGGATCTGGACCCCAGTCTGCAGCTTCCTGGGTGAGCAAGTTGCCTGACCTCTCTGTGCCTCAACTTTCCACCTGTAGGATGGAAATAACAGTGAGCATTCTTCACAGGGCTGGTGTGTTCATGGGTGCATTATGGGAAAGTGTGCAGACATGCACCTGAAATGAACCAAGAGCTTTGCAAGCATTTGAGAGAGCAGTGAGCGTTAGGGAGTGTCACAGAAGTGTCTGGGGACAGGGCATGTGGCGGAGGCCAGAAAACATCCCTCCTCCCCGAGAGCAGAAAACACGGGGTCTTCATCTAGGCAGCCCTGAAAAATAGGTCCTTGCCTGTTGTAAATCTGACCTGAACTAACATTTGTTTTGGGGATTTCATAAAAATCTAAGAAGCCGAGGTGAAGAAACAATGGCTTTACTTATACTGAAGCTCTTTACCTCTTCAATCCTCAGAACCCAGAAGCTATGGATGGTTCAGGTCTAAAACCTGTTGGAAAAGAAACACGCCACCTCAAAAGCATGCCAGCGTGCACTGTGATTTTTAGGAGATGATTTGATTTAAAGGAAATGCTGTGGGAGGAAATAATGAAAACGCTTAACCAGGAGCCCAGCTTGGACAGTCTTCTCCTCACTAGATACCTCACCTCTCAAAGCAAATTTGAGGCCCAGCCCTCAATGCTGCAATCGGGCAGGCAGAGTGGGCTGGTGAGCAGGAAGGCCGGGCTCTCTGCACAGCCATCCCTGGTAGAGCCAAGAGAAAACAACCCTCTGCAAGGAAACAGGTTCCTGCTCTGCAGGGCTCAGCGGGCCTGGAGGTGCGGGGCAGGCCATCCTGGGCTCTGACTCCTGCCCTTGGGGTAAGAAAGTCATCAGCTGACCAAGTCCTGACCTTGGGTTACCTGAGTCCATGGTGTTGGAGTGAGCGCCCGCCTAACTTAACACCCACCCAGGAGAAAGGTAACCGAGGCTCTTAGACTCTAGGGAAAATGTGAAGACGCCCCTGGAAACCTGGCTTTGCCTGGGGGGCATACCCGTTTGCGGACACAGGATGGCAAAGCAGCCCTCCCAGGTGGCAGGAAGCCCTTCTGCTGTGGGTCCTCTCGCCACGGCCTGGGCGATGGACGGTCCGGCGGGGTCCGGCAGTTGGCAGCGCTGGCGGCTGTGCTGCTTTGCTCCGGTCAGACAGTTGGCGCTCGCCAGCCTCCAGTCCCCTGCCGGGGTTTCCACAGGCCTAGCAACAGAGGAGGAAAACGGCAAACTGACAAATGAGAGAAGTGGCCCGGGGCCACAGTGGTGACATGCGCAACGCTGTGACAGAGCTCGCAGCCAAAGGCATCGGAGACGCAAGGACTCCTCATCGCCCAGTCCCAGGTGGACACAGCAGGGCTCGGTAAGGCTTGGCAGCCTGAGCCGCCAGGGCGGGGTCGCCCAGCTGTCCGCCACAACATCGGCCCCCTCCCCAGCCTAGCGCAGCCGGCGGCCAGCGCTCTGCCGCCGCGCAGACTCTGCGCCCGGCTTTGCGACCGGCGTGCGCACCGCCGTCCCGGGTGCACCTGGGAAACACGGCGGACGGGGCGCAGGCCGGCGGCCCGCGTGATCCCGGGCCCTGCGCGCCACAGCCGGCGCCGGGGAGGCTGAACGCGCGGGCCCGGGTGCCCGCCGCCGTCCCAGCTGCAGGAGATGCGGAGGCCGTGCGGAGGCTGCAGTCCTCCGGGAGGCCGCGGGGGAGCAGCGCAGAGCGCGGGCGCGGCTCGGGGTCGCGGCGAGGCCCACCTGGAGCCGCGGAGACGGCAGACAGGGGCCGCCGGGGAGGAGGGAGTCGCCACACCCGCCGCCGCGCTCGCCGGAAACCTCCGTGCGGCCGCGGGGCCAGGGGGCGCCCGGGAGCTGGCGGCGGGCGGGGCCGCCGGGCGGCGGCGCAGGGGAGGAGCCCGACCCCACCCCGCGCGGCAAGTGCGGCGGGTACTTCCCCGCCCGGGGCAGCGCCATCCCCGACCCGGCCACCGGGGCGGAGCGGCGGGGCGCCCGGCTCTCGCACCCTGGCTGGAGAGCACCTGGGCTTTGCGCTCCTCAAGGTGCAGGCGGCCGCGCTCTGCCCCTCTCGGAGGGGAAGACGAGGTGCCGCTGTGGACCGGGGAGACCGGAGCCGCTGTCGGTGGCGAGGGCGCCCGGGGTCCGCGCGTTGGGAACACTGTGCTCGCACCCTCCGCGAACGGCAGAGCCCCGTGCTGCTCCGCGAAGTCCCGTTTTAGGTTATTTCAATGGCCATTGCTGCTTGTGTATCCAGGCGCTGAAGGCCCAGCTCCCAGCGCTGTGCGCCGGGCACCACTCCTTCTGGGGCTCCGTGGAGCGGACCATTGACTGACTCAACTTGTACTGGCTGAATGAAGTCCAGGCGGTGAAAATAAACAAGCCCAGACTACGAAGTCGCTAGTGTTAAGGAACATAACCTCAAGGACACTCTAAAGCTCCCTTAGCACTGTGCTGACTGAGAAATGCAGTTCCGAAGCGCTTTCCTTTTTTTTCTTCAAATAGCAAAGCATGTACAGTGAGCCGGGCACTATTCTAAGGCACGTTCCCAGTGGTGATCCATTTGCTCTTCGTGCTGAGAAGGGTCCCTAAGAGAACTAGGGCCTCAGCATTTCATACTCCGCCTCCCCACATCAATAAGAAAACCAGTTTTGTTTTGTCTTGGTGCCCAGCCCAGGTTTCTTTGGTTCTTCTCGTCTTGAGGCACACCCCCGGTCCAGGGCTGCAATTCTTTTTAAAAATGCTTTCTCAGCCTGTCGGCTGCCACTCTACTTTTGTCATTACAGGAAATGCAGTTTTCCTGTTCATTCTAAATAAACAAGCCTCTTTTACACTAGAGTGATGTACAACTAAAACATAGAGATACCTGAGAAAGATTTCTAAAAATAGATTCGTCGAATTGCAATGATACACAAACCAAATTGCTGGCAGTCTACATGGAGCTGTTTTAAATGGCTGCATGTTGAATGTCCTTCAGACTGAGAAGAAATATGATGCGACTTTAAAAACATGAGATTGAACTGTGTCACGGTAACACCCATTCTCAACACTGCATTTTTACCCCCAAATCAATGTTAACATTTAATTTTTAACTTTCTGCAAATTGACATCTAACAATTCAAATGTCTACCAATAGGAGACTTATTGAAACTGTGGTGTCGGCTTTCTGTCACTGCAACAAATAACTAAGATAACCAACTTATAAAGACAAAAGGCTCATTGGGCTCACGGTATTGGTCTCTGTGGCGAGGCAGCATATTATGGTAGGGAGCACATGGAAGAGCACAGCCACTCACCTCATGGCCGGGAGGTGGGAGAGGAGGGCAAGGGTTGGGGTCCATCACCCCCTCCAAGGACACACCCACACACCTGAAAACCTCCCTGGGCCCCACCTCTTAGTTTCCACCTCCTCTCAAAGCACCATGCTGGCACTAAGCCTCTGGCGCATAGGTTTCTGGGGGACGTTCCAGATCCGAACTACAGCCACTGGTCTTCATTAACGCAAGGCAGAGCTATGCAGGTATGCAGAGGAATTGAGAAGTGTCTCCATGCACTACAAGATGTCACTGGGTGCACAGGGGACGTGGAACAGGCAGTTTATCTAGGAGAGAGGTGAGTATACACACACACACACACACACATACCTGTACTTGATAGCCCTTAGAGACGGAAGAGTAATATTTAACGTGATCACCAGTAAGGAGAGGAAGGGGTACCGGACGGAGGACACACAGAGGCAACGTCACTGAACACTCCTTATTACACAGGGCTTTGGGACCATGTGACTATGTGACAGTGTAAAACACAATTTACAATTTTAAAAAGCAATCTTGAAAATTGATTGAGAAATGAATGAGCCGTGTCTAAATGCTCTTGGGTTGTGGCCTATCACACAGAGAACTACCCCAAGCAACTCTGAAACATAATCTCTACATCTTTGGTGGGCTGCATCCTCCGGACTGGAGGAATTACAAAAAACCTGTACTCTTTTTAGTAATCAAACTGTTGGTGGCAATGCTGGCATTGTGGAATAAACCACGTAGGTGTATCAAGGTGGTTATCTTTGAAGCTAAAATTTTGGACCTGCAATATAAAGGAAAGCTTGATTGAGGTTGTGTAAGCATCCTGCAGCTCTGAATTTCACTTGGGAGTCTCATTGTGAAGACTTATTCTGTGAAAGCTTTCATGAAAACAAGTATCCCCCATAACTGTATTACAAAGGCCATGGTGTAACCCCGCCCAGTAGCAAGAAGCAACTGTTAATCCCAGGCTGTGATCTCTACAAACCATTTCCCACTAAAAGAAATGCACACTCCAAAGAAAAATGAATGATCTTGAGTCTGGGAAGGAAGTATGGAGAACAGCTGGAAGTACCCAATTCAGGATGCAGGGAAGCAACAAAAGCTGTTAGGCAAGACCGGAGCCATCTGCAAACCACCCAAAGACAGGAGGCTATGCAGCATCCACAGAGGTAATTGCTGGGGGCTGAAGCACAAGACGTTTAGACAATTACACTTAAAAAGAGCCATCAACTGACCACATAAGGCGAAGACTTCACTGTCCATCTTTGAAACTGGTAAAGGAGAAGAATCTATTCTAATTATCCTACCCTTCCTGTGTGAACTGTAATGACAGTAATGACATGGTTGATGAGGTGAAGTCTCTTTTTACAGGGACATGCCAGCTAGGAAGGTAGCAAGGGAATGGCAAACAGAACACCGCCCTCCAACTCTGACGTCAGGGATTTCAGGACATTCACCTGCTGCTGGAATGCCTTTGGATCCAGGCAGAGGGGACCCAACACGTCAGGCACACGGCAGCAACAACCCAGATGCAGGGGATTCTACAAAGAGCTGGAATCAGGGAGAGGGAGAGACGGCAAGTCAGAGATTCAAGACACACAGCAACAACCACAACGAGTAAGGCTTCTTTCATCTTGATTAAAAAATGAACTTTAAAAAATGATTTAAGACAACTGGGAAATATTAACATTGAAGAATTAGTTTTTCAGGTGTGATAATGGTATTGATTTAAGTCCTTAGATTTTAGGGAACATATGTAAATATAATCCAATTATATGTTTGAAACTTGCTTCAAAATAGTGTGTAAAAGCTGGGCACAGTGGCACACACCTGTAATCACAGCAGCGTGGGAGGCTGAGATAGGAGGGTTGCAGGTTCAAAGCCAGCCTTAGCAATGGTGAGGCACTCAGCAACTCAGTGAGACGCTGTCTCTAAATAAAATACAAAATAGGGCTGGAGATGTGCTCAGTGGTTGAGTGCCCCTGAGTTCAATCCCCGGTACCCCCCACAAATGTGTAAGGCTGAACCGATGCCCACTGTGGTGTGAATATCAAGGATGGGCCACGGCTACTGACCACCTGGACATTCAGAACGGTGTTCTACTGTTGCATGTGCGTGGAACTGTGTGCAGCCAGAGTTGTCACAATGGCACCAGAAGCCTGCTAGGAGGCTCCAGTTCACCAACACCTGGGACAGCGCCCGCAGAACTAACTTACTGGTCCTCTGCTACAGCTAACTGCTGAGGTCACAACTTAAAACTATTGAAGATTTAAGTGAAGAAAACTTGGCTGATATTGACCTTGTGCTACAGGTGATCTGCCTGCTTAAGAGTTTAGAGGAAAACACAGAGAAGCAGCACTCTTAGGTGCGGCCCATCGAAGCCCGACTTGAGATGGAGCCAACAGCACACCTTGAAGCCCACCTTTGACTTACTTGCCATATGACCTTGAGCAAGTTACTTGACCTTTTTTCATTGAAAAAATGGGTGATAAAGGTACCAACTTTAAAATGTTGGTTTAAAGATGACCTGCAGGCACATAATTCCTTTCCAAAAATTCTTGGGACCATATGTATTCCTCAATTTTTTTTATATACTATGGCTGTATACCATTTACTACCTCACACCCCCAAATGAGTTCTGGGTCACAGAATGCATGCGCACACACACTGGGAGCATAAGGACTCAGTCCCAAGCTCTGCAGGTCAGACCTCATCACCAAAGTCCATCTGATGGCCAACATAGAACACAGGGTTTCCAGAGCAGTGGCTGAGGGGTTAGGAGCCTGCATAAGTGCATTTCTTGCAGCGCTTGGGGAAACCTAAGGCTTTTTCCTATTATCAACCTGAGCACAGATTTCTAAATGCTATGTGGTTTTTAAAATTAAGATTATAACTTGGAAAGAGACAAATGGGCGCAGTGTTGTCTAAACCCGAAAGGAACACTTGTCCACGCTCTGCTCACCAGGGCCTGTCCAAGCAAGAACAGCCTTCAATATTACAGAAACAAAAACCTCTCATTGCCTCTTGCTTCGTATTATTTAGGGTTAAAATATTAAAAATTTAGCTTACTTGGGAGGGAGAATGTGTGGGGAATTCCAGAAAGCTCTAAGAGTAAATTCGTTAAATCACAATGACAGATAACTGAAGTATTTTGAGTTTTTTGAGGAAGATTATTTAAGTACTAAGAAAAGAGAATTTAATTTCCATTCTATTTTGTAAGAGGATCTGGTTTGCTGGAAGGTGCAATGCGTAGGTCGGGCAACCGCTCTTAGAAGTGGTAGAGCTAATCATGAAAAATATGGAGCACACTAAAATTTAAAAACATAGAGCTGCTGTATCATCAGCAATTACACTTCTCAGTATTTATCCAAAATAACTGAGAACAGGATCTGGAGTAGAACAGAGATTAGCAATCTCACCAACTGAGCAGCACTAGTAATGACGCCAAGAGAGTCAAGAAGCAGCTGTCCACACGACCCGTTAATAGATAAAAGACGACGTGATGTGTGCGTGCAACAAAGTATGTTTTAAAAAGTACTTTGAAGTTACAAAGCTTCGTGATACAGGCAATATGAACTAAGGAGTAAGAGGACACATTTTATCTGCTGTCCTGGGCACACACAGGGCAAACCCTTCAGGCACGTCTCCCTGCTGTTCAACAGCTGGGCACGGCGGCATGCACCTGGGAGCCCAGCGTATTGGGAGGCTGCGGCAGGAAGACCTGAGATCAAGATGGCCTGGGCAATGTAGCCAGACTGACTCAAAAGAGAAAAAAAAAAAATTTTAAAAAAGAACCATGTTAAATGACCCATTTAACAATCACCAACAGTTCCATAGTTAATGTAAGTACCTGGAATTATGTTTTTAGAATTGTTTTCTAAAAATCTACCTTCCTTAGAAAAAAGAGGCCTAACACTAATAATACTCTTAGTGTAACTCAAAGAAAATTTGGCCTTATCCTTATTTTCTTAAAATATAAATTCCAAAGTAATATGATGTTAGTAAAGCAGTATCACCTTCATTCACTGGTATTTAGTACTGTTAAATATGTTAAAAATGAAATATGTCATTACTATTTAAATTCTTAAATCAGATCCATGCACATTTACATTATCTGTCACGGGATTTAAAATAATCTGTAGTTTAATCATACTTTTAGGGGGCTGGGGCTGTGACTCAGTGGCAGAGTGCTTGCCTGGCACATGTGAGGCACTGGACTTGATCCTCAGCACCACATAAAAACAAAAACAAATAAATGAAGGTATCGTGTCCATCTACAACTAAAAAAAATTAAATTAAATAAATCATACCTTTAATCCTCTACAAAACATGTGACTGAAGTTCTTACAGTTGAAAACTGACCTAGAATCCCTATTAGTTCAACTTTTGTTTTTATGGGAATGAAAGAGTAGAACACAGACAAAACATCCAAAGTCACTTTCTCTTTTTTTGTGCTATTTTCTAAGTACCGTAATCACAGGCTTTTAGTAAGCATTCAAATACAACATTTAGTTAATAAATCAAATGACATTTGAGGGATCATGAAGAAAAAATATTTCCTGAATATTCTTTGCATTTACTGAACTGCGAAAGTTCAGGTCAGAAGCAGTCCGTACGTAAAACACCTGAAGCACAGTGCCTCCAGAGGTGTTTGGTACCTTCCACGTGCTAGCCACTGTAGGACTGAAGTGGTCAGCAAGAGGCCGCCCCAGCTGGAAGGAGGCTGTTGTCCACTTACCTGTCCACACACCCACAGTGACCAAGCCCAGGCCTCTTCCATTCTGCCGTCGTACCTGTTTGCTTTCAAGAACAGAAACCTCTATTTGCAGGCTATTTTTTTTTATATCAATTTATGTATGAATGTCATTTTACTAGAATACAAATAGAGAAGTTTACATGACAAACAAAAGATGGCAACCAGCATGCAATACACATTCTGCCACTTCCTGAGTTCTTCGGGAAACTGATTCAGTACCCCTTCTCAACTTAGAAATGCATCAAAATAAGATTTAGTGTGAATATCAGCTACTAATTTGTAGATAAAACAGTAGTAACATACAGCCAGAGACTTAAGTAGCAACTTGTCATTTCAAAGTGGAGTGAGTTGAGCTGGAAGGCACATGCCTATAATCCCAGCAGCTCGGTGCTTAAGTCCTTTGGGTTCAATCACAGGGTACCAAAAAAAAAAAAAGTTGAGAACACTTCAAAATTTTAAGTGACTTGATTTTATTAATAAGGATTAAAAAATAATGTTTAAAGCTATTAAATTGAAAAGCACAGGAGTTTTATTTTAATCTCTTCTCTGCAACACGTTTATCTTTTAACTAATGAATATTCTTAAAGACCTGTTTGATAATTCCTAAATTGCTGGTTTCAAAGACTCCACCAGAATTTTGCAACTTACTTTCCTCTATTTTCTAATTCTGCACCCCCCTTCTTAATATCAATCATGTCATTCTATCCCAGAATTTTAAAAAGAAAAAGGCTCACAGAAAGTCATCAGACTGCTTTTTACCACTAAAATACAGAAAATTAGCCTTATGGATGTGACTTTCACTGAAAGGATATTTATTAATGGTATAAATCACAGACAGATCCAGTGACAGAAATCCTGTCTGAACACAAAAGAACCAAACTGAGGCCACCCGAACTGCCCTGAAAGCTCTCCAGATTCTTCAAGTGGCTCACCACCTCTGAAGTGCTGATATTTAAAATGTAGTGAAAGTCAGTGTTGTCCATTTGCAGGTACAGAAACGCCACCGTGCCCATGGAGAGGTGCTGAGACCCTCGGCGGATCCTGACACCAGACAGCTACCGAAGCCACACATCCCACAAGAGCCTCCCATTCGCAGGGAGCACTTCCTGCTTCTCCTGGACACACCCGAACTGTCAGCACCACTGCTCCAGGGCTTTGGGGCCACTAAGCAAAGCGAGCCTCCCTGAACACAGGCACTCCAGCACCGTGACAGCCAATCTGACAACTGCAATGCCCACTAAGTGGCCACTAACTGACCACCTGGCAGATGTGGACGTACTGCACAAAGGGAAGAGTCATGTCCTGGCAAGAGGAGGACAAACTGTGAATCCCATCATGCCATTCAGAAAAGCATGTCACTTAAAACCAGTAAGTTGTTCCTCTCCAACTCTCCATCTGCGACACTGGACTGTGGTTGACTGTGGGCAACTGAAACCACAGACAGCAAAGCCCCAGACAAGGAGGGACGACTGCAGAGGCAGTTCAGTGACCCTCAGGGACACAAGGCACTGAAGTATCGTACAGGTAAACACAACCTGGCTGACTTCTGAACAAAGTGACATCTGAAGAGGGCACAGCAAGATTCTAAAGCAAGGCCACACTGTCTTTGTTTAAAGCTTTAAAAAAAAAAAAAGAAAAGAAAAATTATACAAAATTAAAATGCCTCATTTAAGTCCTACAACTTTTCTATTTCATTAGAGGTATTTTATAATATCATTCATTTCCAAGGTGCCAAAAATATGGCTTGACAAAATGTGAACCAACAGTTTTTGAAAAGTAAGTTATGTTAATAATTTTATTACTTTTGATTCTTTTTATAGGGCAGTAAAATAATGCCTCTCCAAAATCACTTAATGTAACTGAGGCCACCACGGACTGCTGTAAGTAAAATTTGCCATTATCCAATTATGCCTAGAAAATTTGAATATATACAGTTTTCTATGGATAGGTACCAAAAGCTGCCAAAGTTTGTTCACACTTAATTGTGCAGGAGCTGGGTAAAGTAAACTTTCAATTAAAAAAACAAATTTTAAGCTGGGTGTGGTGGCGCATGCCTATAATCCCAGTTACTCAGGAGGCTGAGGCAGAAGGATGGAAGTTAGAGGCTAGCTGGGGCTGGGGCAACCTAGCAAGTCCCTGTCTCAAAATAAAATATACAAGGGGCTTGAGATATGGCTCAGTGGTAGAATGCCCCTAGGTTCAATCCCCAGTACCAAAAAAAAAAAAAAAAAAAAAAAAAAGTTTTCAAGTTTAAATCATTCACTCTTTAAATTTCAGACAGTATCAGTGTGACTTATACTTTTAAAGAAAAAAATTGGTTTAAAATTTAATAACCACAGGTTTAATAACTTTTTTCCTTCAATACTTAATTAAAACATTTTCACAAGTAGTAATTAGATGCTGAATATTTAAGTGTGAAAGATTTCAAAGTTTCAGTTTGTTAATATCACTCTTTAAATGTTCTTCAATATATACAAACATATAAATTATAGATACAATTAGTTATATATCTACAATAATATGTGAACAGCACTCTCCTTCCCTGGTCATATTGACACATAGATAAAGTAGTAAATCTCTGCTATTCCAGGCAAAAAAGAAAAAAGAAAAAGAAAAAGAAAAGTCAGATGCCTTTTAAAAATAAATCTTTAAAGAATAGTTTCAAAAATAAAGTTCAAATATTGCATAAAATAATTTAACTGCAAATATTACTACATACTGTAAAACAGTTTTTAAAAAAGTTTTTGCACTCTTCATAAGTTCCATTTCCTAATTCTATAAAAGAATTTATTGGAAGTCTACATTTAGACAGTAAACGTTTACATTCAGTTTGATGGGAATTCAATTTTCAGAAGTTAACTGAGCCTTTGTCTTAAAAGTTCATCTATTTGAGTTTTGTACATATTTTTCACATCTTCAAGATCTAATCGAAGTTCTTCTGCTTCTTCTGCCTTTTCTCCATACATCTGCAGAATAGTGTTGTATCTTTGATCCAAATCCTGAAAGATATGTTTGTAATTCTTAAAAAATCTGTACAAAACATCTTCAGTCATCACAGACAAACCAATGTGAATATGAATATGAACCTTAACCACTCCTCTCGGCCCAATCTAGAATTCTCCCCATGTGACTTCGTCTCTCTGCTCCCATTACTTTCAGTGTGATCCACTGTGGGTCAAGCAGTCCGTGGCACGTGGCCCAGGACAGCCCAGAGGACACACGCTCTCACTCGCGGCTTGGCAGGCCTCCTGACATGCAGACGCCACAGCGTGATGAAGGTGCCCTGAGGGGGCGCAGGCACCCAGGGCACGGTCAGCACCCACCCACTGTGAGTGGGTCTCGGCCAGGCCACCCGACCGTCCCGCACTGGGGACTGCATTTGTGAAAGACACTGAATGATGTTCTGAGCAGGACAGAGGCCTCCTTAAGTTCTTTGCTTGAACATTGAGGCTCCTTAATTTTCAAAAGAAGTGACATAGCACACACACCCATTTTACATAAAGTGACAGTGGGAGGTTCCACACAGGGTCAGCACCTCTCGCATCCTCCTCAGGAGAGGACACTTACTCTGAGCTGAGTGCGAAGCCTGGGAATTTCCTTCACTTTCTCTTCCAGTTCATCGTTCTGATTTGTCAATTTAACAAGCTCTTCAGCCATTACTGATCGAGTCTTTTCTAGACTGCCGATTTCTAGCTGAGGAACATCACCAGAAAAAGTTTAAATCAAAACTTATCTTGTTTAATATGCTTACTAGAAACATCCAATGAACTAGAGATGTCAATACACGACCCTGAGCCCACTGCCTCTTCCATGAAAGCAACAGCAGCAGAATGAGAACACCCACCTCCCAGAGGGCCGGATTTATGGGATTGACTAAGAGAGATGAAGAGCTAAGGAAAGTCCAAACACTTGTTTGAAAAATGCAGCCATGTATTTTTTTCTAATCTCAGAAGATGACAAACCCTTCCGTTATTTTCAGTTGCTGCAAGAATAAGAGGAATGGAAGCACTGTCGTGTACTCCCTCCCAATTGCGTAGGTCACGTGAAGGAAGCTCTAGTCTCTGCCAAAGAAATAAACCAGGGTTCCCAGCACATGGCTACACCAGGACACAGAGTATGAAGATCATTCTAATCCACTTTTGGCCAATTCAAGTTATTCTTTAACAGAGTGGTGTCATCATGGAGCTGTGAGCACAGGACGGGAATGGAAGAGAGGTGTCCACACTCTGTGCACCACACTCCTCACTGCACAAAGGTTTCAGGAAGCACCAAGGGGAACGGAAGTGCTCGCTGCTCACGTGTGCAGATGTGGGATCACGCTCATTCCCTTCACTGGGGAACACAGGTGGGAAGTCTGGGCGGAATGACGGAGTGCTCAGCTCAGCACCGTCCCTCTGTGTGGAAAGGGCTGCAGAAGGCGAGGCCCCTCCGCCCCTCCAGGCCCCCTGGGCAGGGGAGGCCTGCTGCAGCGGGCTCGTCCTGTGACACAGGACAGAAGTCCGCCTGCCACTGCGGTCAGATGGCTGGCTTGTTTGTCCCTAGCTTCCATCATCAACATATCTGGTATGGGTCCTTTGAGCCTCCGAGGAACTGCTTCATCTTGCCCGGCAGTGTACTTGGGACCCTGTCGGCCCGCACGTCCCCTCCCGCGGCAGCACACTGGGCTGCTCCACACCTGTAAGTGTGCGATCTCCCCTTCGCGCAGCTTCAGCTGAGACTGCAGATTCTCCACGACACTGGAGCCTGCTCCCATTCTCATGGCGTCATAGAGCGTGCCTCCACCTGCTGATGCTGACATGGGCCCCAACGAGTGCTCATGAGCCTCGTCCTGTCTCAATGAAAGAAAGCACATGCTGCCCCAGCCGCGCTGTGCCCCATTACAGGTTCAAACAGAGCGACCCTGTCGATTACTGCTTTAGAAGGATAGGACTAAAGCAAAAGAAGAAAGCTCCAATTATCCATGTGAAAACTGGCTAGGACTTTCACAAAGGCAGGCGCTCGTCACCTGCCCGGCCACACCCAGATGGAAGGCCTGCGGACACCAGGCCGCAGAGAGGCAGACTGCCCTGCGTGCCTGAGAGCCGGGCAAGGCAGGAAGCAAGCATTACCTGAGACAGGAGCGACGTCTGCAGCCCTGCCATGTCCACGCCACTGATGGAGCTGGATCGCGACATGGTGGGGGTGCTAGACACGGAAAACGGCGTGCGCTCCTTGGGGAGGAAGGATACTGTCAGGTGGAGAACAGGAAGGCCACCACCTCGCCATCCGTCTACGAGAAGACTGACTGAGACTAATGAAGACGGACACTCTCATGCCCCCGAAATGTTCAGATGCGATTCCATCAAACCCGAAGCCTTATTAAAGGTGCAGTATTTAGTCATTCAAAGTGTGGACAGATGTGGTTGAGTCCTCACAGGGACCACTTCTTTTACAACACAGCGTTTAGCAACAGAATGAGGATGTTTTTGTTGAAACAACTGGAGGAAATGCTTCAGAGTAAGTAATACCACCAATTAAACCTATTTCTTTAAAATAAAATTGCCAGTGAATTTTACAAACCATGAAGTCTGAGTTATGTATTTTATTTTACTGTATTTCTTTAAAAATTCTAAATATATTAAAAGGTAATACCACTTACATATACTTATTCTTATTATGCTAACTTCAAGTATATATGACCCTTTAGAGATGGGAGGCTCACTCTATGAAGGGAACAAGTCAGTTCTGCTGCTAAACTGCCTATAGGTCAATGAGGTACATTAGTTTCAGTGAGACACTACAAAATTGATTCTAAAAGAGCAAGAGATTCTGTGATTCAAAACCTAGAAATCACAAATGTCTTTGGATATGCTCAAATTAGTTTTGATCCACTCTGCTAAGATACTGATACCACACCTAAAATTCATTACTACATTGATTTTAGACATTAAAAAGGCACTACCTATAGGCCAAATTACAAAACTGACTAATCACAGCAGCTCCTACATGGTAATAACAAAACAACAAAAACATCCACAGAATCCAATACCTTCTCTCTTACTGCTTCTGGAGTGAAGGCGGCTCTCTTCCTTTCTTGCTCGACCCTCATTTTTTCCATTTCTAACTGACTGTTCAACAGCATCTAGAGGAGAGAGATGGTCAGACCCTCTGAGCCTCACTGCTGGCCTCCCAACGTCCATGCAGGCGAGGCCAGACAGAAACACCTGCTAGCCTTGCTGCCACAGAGCGGGGGAAGCCCTGGGCCGCCCTCCCAGCTGCCGACCCCGGGGAGCCCTGGGGTCACCAAGAGCAGCACCTTCTCTCTCCTGGTCTCCTCCAGCATTCTTGCGTACTCCTCTTTTAGATTTTCTAACTCCACCTCGTACCTGGAAAAGGGAATGAAGCAAGACGGCAAAGGTGACAGACGGACCACGGAACTCACCGCTGGACCCCCAGCCGCACGCAGGCGGGGCTTCGCTGGCTTTCCTGCAGCGGGCACCGCAGCCCACCCAGCAGCCTCCATCATGGCTCCACTCCCCATCAGAACCAGGGCGAGGCTCCTTTCTTTTTATTCACTGTCTCCCATGTTTGAGGCCAGCCTGAGCAGCAAGAGCTTGTCTCAAAAAAGTAAGAAGGAAGCCAGGCACAGAGGCACACGCCTGCAACCCCAGCAACACAGGAGGCTGAGACAGGAGGATGGTAAGTTCAAGGCCAGACTGGGTGACTTAGGAAGATCCTGTCTCAAAGTGAAAAATAAAAAGGGCTGGGGATGTGGGTCACTGACAAAGAGTCCCCTAGACTCAACCCCCGTAGTACCATAAATGAATGAGTACGTAAATAGGGCTGGGGATGTAGCTTGGTGGCAAAGTGACCCTAGGTTCAATCCCCAGTGCTGAATGGAAAAAAAAAAAAAAAAAAGATATTTAAGAAAGTTCAGATGTTTTACTTTATAAATCATTTTTACTTGACTGTATTTTTAAAGGCAGAATTTCCAAGATGCGTTCGGGGGGAAACACGAATCATGACCTTCACACGACTTCAGGTGACCTCACAGCTGTGGTTTCCACTGCACAGGAGGACTGCCTGCTGCTCACACCTCTGCAATGTCAGATCACTCCAGCGAGCATCTCCACACACACTATTCTATGGCTTACCAACCACTTCAAAAACTGATTAACGGCATGAATGCTTTCCCTGGAAAAATGCAAACTCAAACCACACACATCACACAATTCTGCAAACCTGCTGAGGCCCAGGAGTCCCAGCACCATCTTGACATGTTTTTACCAATGACCCCAACTCCACACACCGAGTCCTTACCCTCAGTCCTGATGTTAGGACGCTTTTGACACTTTTAACCACAGGTTCGGAATGCCAGGACACTCCCAGTGACACCACCGATTACCACCGCACGTGCTCACCGATTATTTTCGTCCTCCAGTTTCCGTAGCTTGCTCCTCTCCGATTCCAGCTGGGCCTGGAATCGACTGTTCTCCTGCCTCAGGAGAGAGTTCTGGGAATCCATGGAAGACATCTGGGTTTTGCTGGCCAGGAGCTCCTCTGAGGCTGCCCGCTCTCTTTCAACGGCTGCTGCCAACAAGGTCTGCGACTCAGCTGGTCATAGGGGAGAAAGAGAGACCATGTGTGCATGTACCCGAGACCAACACACCAGGCTGAGGCCAACCTCAAACTTCTGATGAGGCCCGTGGCCAGCTCAATGGACAGCATCTCCTGCCTAAGCCTGGGCTGCCCGCTGAGACAAAGGAGCCAATCTGAATTTACGCCTGCTTTATCACTCATGTCCCAAAGGATTTTACTTTGAAAATGAACCTATGCATAAGAGAGCAGCAGACTGGGGCTGGGGACACAGCTGAACAGTAGAGCACCTGACTAGCTTGTGCAAAGGCCTGGCGTCCATCCCCAGCCCAGCAATGACAACCAGAGAGAAGGGATAACAGACGGTCCTTAAGCAACCGGACATCCACAGGGGAGGTCTAAAAAAAGTCTCAACCAAAACATCACACATGCAAGTTAACTCAAACGCATCACAAACGTAAACACGGTTTTACCATACAACAGTACGACACGGAACCATAAAACCCAGGAGAACACTGGAGAGGATCCTCAGGACACAGGGCCAAGCAAAGTCCACTGAGCCCTACAGCAAAACCCAGGTCATAAGTGAAAACCCAAGGAAGAGACTTCCTCAAAGCAACACACTTCCGCTTCCTGTGGAGAGAGTGAAGACGCTGCAGACCAGGAGGAAATGACAGCGAGTCACCCACTCAGGGTTGGTGTCTAGAAAGTGAAGACTCTTGTCAAAACTCAAAGGGAACACACAGCACTCCAGCTGGAGCACCTACAAGACACACAGAGTCGCCTAGTGTGGAGGCCGTGTGAGTGGCGGGTGAGTCGTGAGCAACGCTCAGCACGGTGCCGGGGGCAGGCTGGGGCCTGATGGATGTGACCGCAGACCTTCTGAAAGACAGCAAGAGGAGGAGCGCAGGCAGGGCCAGCAAGCGCACGCGCCTGGAGTCCTTCAGAAGGAAGCAGCCCTGCGTTTTCTTTAGACACCCGACACACGGCTCCCACGCGGCCTGCCAGCCGCACACGGGAGCATCACCCAGAGATGTGGAATTGAGGTGCACACTGCGACCTCCATGCCAATGTCACAGCAGCTCCACTGCCACAGCCAGAGCCTGGCACAGCCCAGGGAGCAGTTGATGATGCTGTGGTAGACAATTCATGGAGGAACACTCAGCAATAAGGGGGACGCAAACAGCAGGGACACAAACAGCTTCCAGGACCTGCCAGACAATCATGCTGAATGAGGAGGGCCAATTTCAAATGTCACCTATTATACAATTTTATTACTACGATATTTTGAAATGACACAATTTTAGATGAGGGACATACTAGTGCTTGCCAGGGACGTGAGACAGGGAGGGAGGCTCTAGGGTGGGGGTTATGTGTGTGACCGGGCGACCTGAGGGAGCCTGGCAGTGCAGGAGCGCTCCGCCCGGTGCCTGGTGGCCTGTGGACCCACGTGGGTGGGGAGCTGGACAGAGGCAGCACAGCAGCCCCAGCAGAACGGGGACCCGAGTGAAGCTCACCATCCATCAACCCGTGGGAGACTGCAGTGCTGTGCGGACTGTGAGGAGACAGGGACCGGCCAAGTGGGGAAGGGCCTGTCCGTGTCGTTTCTAGTAACTGTACCTGTTCTGCTGTCGTTTTGCTTTTTGGGGTGCTGGGGTTTGAACCCAGAGGTGTTCTACCACCAAGCTACATCTACAGTCCTTTCTGTTCTGAGACAGGCCTTGTTAAGTTGCTGAGGCTGACCTTGGACTTACAGCCCCGCCTCAGCCCCGAGTCCCTGGGATTACAGGTGTGTGCCACCATACCTTGGCCTATACCCGTTTCTGAATCTACTGTTCTCTCAAAAAAAATTTCAATAAGAAACAGAAAAGCAATGGAGAAGATTCTGAGCTTTAACCCCCGTCCAAAGCAGACCTAAGGACACCTTCATCCTGCGCCTCACCGTCCGCTCCACGCGGTGCCTTTGGAAAGCACTCCACTGCGTTTGTCTCGCAGCCTCGTCCCTGTTCCAGCACAGAACCATGTTCCCGAGGAGAGATTCCTTGGGACAAAAGTACCAGCTTCTAGCTTCTGGTTGTTGCTAAATAAATAGCCACTCAGAAGGTGTCCCTTTCAGATATGGATTTCATATCACGCCAGTCTCAAAGAAATCGTATACCTTTCAGACCAAAAGTTATATGCACAAAGTTTAAAAACACATGAAGGTTCGTCTAGCTGGTTTTTTTAACAGATGAATCTTCCAGATCAAGTCTTACGAGGACTTCCATAAGAAGACCTACAGAGGTGGCCTGTGTTGGTGCAGCGCCCTGCGCTCTGAGCTCCACCACACGGCAGCGGCCCCAGGTACCGCGTTGGAGGGCCAGGACTCTCGCTCACCCTCCTGACCGCCAGAGGAGTGTGGCAGGTCTGCAGTGAGGTGAGGGGCTGCCCAGCTGGCTGCCCATTCTCCCAGCCCATTCAGCTCAGGGTTTGTCACCCCCTCTCCAAGCACGGGTGGCTTAAGGTACAGAGGGCACACGTGCATTTTCCATGCATTGTTGACCTCTGAATCCCAGCACATACTTCTGTGCTTGAAGAAAAACGTCCTGGAACAAGACTTCTTTTTACTAACAGCACAAAATGGCAACCAGGGGCACGTGTGTAGACAAGCAGACAGGGAACCTCAGACCCCGAGTACCACTGGGCTGGGCTCAATCTGCACCCTCCTCAGACCTGCCTCTGCTCGCGGAGCTCTCCACTAGCTAGAACCATCTGCCCCGCCTCCTCCACTGCTGAGGACAAGACAGAAAGGGGTCAGACGCAGCAAAGGACAGCCCAACGTAAAAATCAATGGAGCAGCGGCAGGTGCCCCTTCAGCCAGCGTCTGACTCGGTGCATAAAAGGGAGAACGGTTTCCAGGAGTCACAATCGAGGCATCACAAAGGAACGGGAAAACGGGGAGGCAAAAACCCAGAATCAGACACACAACAGAACCCGCAACGCAATGGTTCTCACGGCCACCCACTGCTGACAGGATGCAGGCACTGCTGCCTGGGACAGGGACCAAGTTGTTACCCAGTCGGTCAGAGAGGTTCTTCTCCAGCTTCTCCCACGACGATGTCTGGGACCCCAGGGTGGCCTGCAAATTCTCTATCTGGCGAAGCAACGGCCTTGTTGTTGAGGAAACGCTTTGGCTCAGTTCTTGGTTTCGATTCTCTGCTTCCTGGAGTCTCTGAATCAAGACAGCAAGGCATTACGACTGGCAGCGATAAAGATACCAAAAACACTGAAACCTAAACTTTACAGAGATGTCTGGAAAAACCTATTTTTCCAAAAGAAAATTATTTATCAAGCTAGTTTTTCTATTCAATCCTTCAGTTGGAAAAAGCTGCACAGAGTATCCAAGTAGGTGCTTCCTTGTGAAGCACTGGGAAGGCGGCCTGTGCGTGGATCTGGAGGTGAAGATGCCCAGACTCCGTGGCATTTCTAAGTGCTTAGGAAAACAGAACCTCAGTGTGAATTTTACTTCCTCTCCCCTTTCCTAAGTGTGCTCACTGATGGGAAGTAAGAGCAGCAGAAGCCAGGCAATGGCCATCTGCCCCACGTAATCGAGGACAGCCATCACGAATCGAAGGCAACCCTGAGGGGCTGGCATGTGGCTCAGTGAGGGCATGGGCCCGCACAGGCCAGGCCTGGGGTTTGATCCCCAGCATTGCAAAAGAGTAAAAATAAAAATCACATCAAATAAAAAATGCTGAGTATCAACAGATCTTTCATGATAAAATTTCCTTCGAAACAAAGTTGGGAGTTTTCCTGGACACATTTCGGATGCCCACTCTTGTTCACACGAGCCACAGCAACACAGCCGTTGTCGAGAGCAGTAGCATGCGTTCGACTCCACACCATGCCAGGGAGTCCATGTCCATCTCCAGGAAGACGCGCTTTCTGACTGTGCTTGGGAGAGCCGGGACAGTACCTGCTGAAGTTCACTGATCTCGTGGCGTAGATAGTCCTCTTTCCTGGCAGCGGCTTGCTCCGCTCGCTGCAGCGCCAGCCTGAGGTCGCCCACCTGCGGAGGAAACACAAGTCACGTCAAGGTGTCCCCGCATCATGAAGACTTCCTGCTGGTTACTGAGTTACACCATGGTGACTGACTGATCATGCATACTAAGTACCTCAGACTGTCCAACGAGCCTTCGCACAGGACTGCCCCACAACCTGCTTACCAAGCAGTTCCAAACGAGGAATGTGCAAGCTCTATCAGGAAAGGGACGTGTGCAAGGCTCAGCCCTGCCACACAGCACTGGCGAGACAGTGCATCTGCCAAGGTCCGCCCGTAGGCAGAACGCCCGGGAACTAGGTGAGCCATGAAAGCAGGTGCTCAGCGGGCGGGGGGTGGCTAGTGGGAAGCAGGAGCTGGCAGAATATGTCTTATTACGTAGCTCTCACTTTGGAATCATGTAAATGTTTTATGTATCCACATGTAAGATTAAATCAAAAGCATATGGGGTCAATGAGGAGAGATTAGTTTTTCAATAAATGGTGCTGGGAAAAACCAACACAAGCAAGAGCGGAACTCTAGGTGGGCCTGCTGACAGCCTGCGTGTGACCTGGGATTGAGCCATGGCTTCTTAAACATGATGCCAAAAACACCAGGAACAGCAGAAAAAACAGACAAGCTGGACACCATCAAATTAAAACCCTGTGCACCAACCGTCGCACGCGATCAAGAAAACTCAGGAAACATTCACAAATTCTGTATCTACCAAGGGAACAGGATGTAAACATGCAAAGCACTCTAGTATCAAGTGGACAGTCCAATTTAAGGAAAGGGCACCATCCCCAGGACTGCAAAAATAAAGAAATAAAAGAAAGGAAATGGGGCAAAGGATGAGAATATTGCAATACAATTCTCAAAGAAGACACAGAAACGTCCCATCAGCACAGGAGAAGCAGCTCCATGTCACAAAGGAACTCCAACCAACACCACACTGAGAACCAAACCCACACCAGCTCCCAGGGCCACGGGAATAAAACAGAGACTACGACAAATGTGGGCCAGAGCAGAAGACATGGAGCCCTCATCTGCTACTGGAGGAAGGACGCTGCACTGTGGAGAAGCTAAACTGGCCTTACCGCACGACCTCAAAGGTGCACATCCCGAAGAATTTAAAATATGTCCCTACAAACGGATACGGAAAATGTGGTGTATATACACAACGAAATATTATTCAGCCTTAAAGAAGAATGAAATGATGGCATTTGCAGGTAAATGGATGGAGCTGGAGAACATCATGCTAAGCAAAATAAACCAATCCCAAAGAACCAAAGGCCGAATGTTTTCTCCGATATGTAGATGCTAATTCACAATAGTGAGGGTGAGCTAGGGAAGAACAGTTACTTCAGATTAGGCAGAGAGGAGTGAAGGGACGGGAAGGGGTTAGGGGAAGCAAGGATAGCAGGGTGAATCGGACACTATTACCCTACGTGCACACGTGACTGCAAGACTGTGTGATTCTACATCATGTGTCCCGGAAGAATGAGAAGTTATTCTCCATTTATGGATGATGTGTCAGAGTGCATTCCATTGTCATGTATCACTAATTAGAACAAATTTTTAAAGAAGAAAACCTATTCATACAGAAACGTTCCCTGCATGAGTACAGCAGCATTCACAGTGGCCAGAGGCACACAACGTCCGCCAACTGATGAGCTCAGAAGACAAACCCTCACAAATCTGGTTTTCCCTCCTTCATCTAAGGTCCCTAGACTGTCACAGCTATTATGAATGAGCTAAAGAGTTACAGATGTTCTCTTGAAATAATATATAATAATTATGTGCATGTGTACATTCTCTGGAAACAAGGTACTCAGGTCCACAGCGTGTTTGTTTTGTTTCTGCGAAGCTGGGGTTTGAGCCCAGGCCTCCTGCGTGGTAAGAAAGTGTTCTACAAGGAGCTGCATTCCCAGCACCATAACATTCTTAAGTCTGAAACTCACAAAAAATTAAGCAATATGCAAAAGGTGAACATAGCTCAACAGTTTTGAACACACACAACCACATTTTGCACAACCAGGCACTCTTCAAAATGCCCACCAAGATCCCTGTAGCACCACATAAGGTCCCTGAGGCACCACATAAGGTCTGATTCAAGCCGCGAGGAACTGTTTAACTTGCAAAGCATAAACAGACAGACAACCACGTCAGTCCACCAACCCTCCACCGCTCACTTGGATGGCCAGTGCTTCCTGCTGCTGACGGGCTTCCTCCTGGGCCTTCTCCAGCGCTGCAGAAAGCTCTTCCTTTGCTTTCACTTCCCGACTCAGAGCCGCTTCCTGGGCCTCACTGTCCTTTGCGGCATTGGCTTTGTGAAGATCAGTAAGCTCTCTTAAAAAATTAGATTGACAACTTTTATTTAAAGTAATATGTAGTTGACACGCGCCTGCTGGTGAGATTTTTGTGTAGCACAGCAGGCCGCAGAGTGAAGGAGAGCCTCCCAAGACACCCGGCTCCCGGGAGGACTCTGGAGCCCGCCGACTAGTGACACCCCCCACACCGAGTTAGCATGCCTCAGGGCGGGGACAGCACGGCTGGAGACTGGCCGGGCTGCAGGGCCCCGTCCTTACTTGTATGCACTGTCCAAGGCAGCCTGAACGCTTCGGTGCTTTTCCTCAAGTTCACCCATTTCCACCTGGCGTCGGCCAAGGTCCTTCTCCTGGCGTTCTACCACAGAGTTGAGCTTTTTAATACTTTCCCTGTGTTGTTTCTCAACCTCTTCCTTGCCATCAAGAACCTATGTTATAAAAATACAACACGGTAAATAATTGTATCTCATGAATCTCAAGTATTAAAATAATGGAGAAAAATCTTAACAATGTATCTACTAAATTCTTTGAAAAGCTCTTCTCCCTGATCAAGTCACTCCCAACACTTCAAAAACAATGGCCAACAGTCGCTCAAGGAAGTAATGACAAAAGATCTGTAGAGAATGGAGGTCACCCACCTGTTTTAAATGCTGCAACTCCTCTTCCAAATCTTTAACTTTCTTGTTCAGTTTTGCAATAGTGTTTTCATTGTCTTTGTCTTTAGATCTTAATTTCTTAATGATGTTAGAATTATGCAGTTGCTGCTTTGAAAGTTTTTCTCCTGGCAACAATAAAAAATTAGAAATCAAACTGGTGATTTTCTGAGGCTCTGAATCGCCTATTTATCTTACTAGTGAGGTAAAATGGAAATTTTTTTAAATCAAGAATTTGTAAGCACAGTGTTAAAACAAATTTGGACAGGAGTAATCAAAGACTAAAATTGTTAGACGAAAAGATGTTGCAGGACAGGATTATGACAGTTTTAAAGAACCGCTCCCAAACATTATGGATGACAGGGAGAAGCTCATGCTCTTCAGTGAGAACCCTAGTATCACCAACTG
The DNA here is from genome assembly GCA_020662805.1 of Glaucomys volans. Lineage (NCBI taxonomy): Eukaryota > Metazoa > Chordata > Mammalia > Rodentia > Sciuridae > Glaucomys > Glaucomys volans. The sequence continues at coordinate 103,192 of JAJEJO010002637.1, forward strand.
CAGTGCCTGTCATGGCTGCCTGGGATGTGTGGGGGAGGAAGGGGGGAGAGAGGAGAGCGGGGAGAGGAGGAGGGGGATGAAGGGCAGGAGGAGGAGGGGGAGGAGGGGGGGGGGGAGGGGGAGGGGGAGGGGGGGGAGGAGGGGGAGTACTGGTAGTACTAGTAGTAGTGGTGGTGGTGGTGGTGGTGCTGGTGGTGGTGGTGACGACGACCAGGGCATCTCTCACTGACACTCTCATCTGCAGCTTCTCTTAGAGAAAGGCAGCAGATTCTGAGATGGACACGCTGTTGGAAACCGCCCTGGACCGGGCAGTCTTCAAGTCTTAAAGAAGAGTAAACGCCCCTATTTTGAACACCAAAAGGCCCAAACAGCCTGACAGCAAACTCACCTGGATCCTGGGCAGGACAATGCCCAAGTATGAGGCCACCCTAATGACAGCTATGACAAATGATAGACTCTCTGTTGGATCTTCTTCAGAACCAAGACTGATTTCTTAGGATCAGCCCAGAACACTTGTGAGGAAAAATGCACGAGCCCTTGGGAGACAGACTCGAGAACTGAAAACCGCAACATAAAGCATCTAGAGCGGCTCTCAAGCGGTCTGCAAGAGTGCAGTCGGTGTGTGCAGAGGGACAGCGCAGGCGCCACCACTGACTCCCCGAGGTACGCAGGGTCACACATTCCCTGTGTCCACTTTAGGCCTTGAGCTTTCAGGTCAAGTCTTGGAAGTACCTCTGGGGATCATGGTAGTATATGAACTCTCGCATGTGAACCCACTCTGTCTCCCTTGTGGAGGGACTTCCTGAGCCAAAGGAAACATCAGCCCACCCCAGACTAAATTACTAGATTCCAAAATTGAGACATTTGTTAATAATAGCTCAAGAATTTCTTTATATTAAGAAACCATGCATTTAGCCTTCCCTCCAATCTCTAGTACCACAACACAAAACAGAGCGTCACAATGCCAGGAGGCGATCACCTGATGTGTTTTGTAACTCCCCCTCATTCAGGGCCTAGAACTCTGTTCCGCAGCTGTCTGCAGACCACACTTCCCTCCTACTACAGCGAGCTCCTGAAGGACAGGAAGCAAGTCGTGACCAGTGTTGCATCAGATAAAACTGACATGCGAGAGCTCAAGAAATGTCAGTTGAATAAATCAAAAAATTGAGTAAAGCTACATTTTTCAAATGAAGTGACTGCTTCCAATTGTTCTCAAACTATGATTTTTCTAGAAATTCATTTAAGTTCAATGATGTAAGCTCAGAAATGTTCAACCTGCAACACATGGAGCATTAACGTTTTAGAAATAAAATATCCAACATTAGGAAAACAGTGAAACAAACTACGGCACACCCCATAAAGGAGCTTAATGCAGCCACTGACCAGGAGCAGGGAGCACTTAATGGACAGCAACAAGGCTCAGGAGGACAGCAGAGTAAACTGCGACTGGACCATCCAACATGGACGCAAACAAGACCACAAGAAATCAACGCTTCCTTTCATCACTCTAGTGCCTTCTTCATACACTTTCCTATGATTTCAAACATTTCTGCAACTATTATTTCCTACATCTAGAAAAGCTTTAATTAAGAAAATAAAGAAAAACACAAATTGACGAGGCCACTTCATCTAGAACCTCCTCTCTCCTGGATATAGCACAAAGAAATTCATTCACTGTCCCTTAGAAATGATGAATCTCATGATGGATCTTTACTTTCTGTGACCCGGTCAAATGTAATCATTTAAAACATGAAAGCAATGAGAACGTCACGGTCACTGTCGAATGTGAACCACACTCTGTACTCAGCCAGGGAGTCAGAGGCTAACAGCCCTGGGGTCAAAACCCTGAAATGGCTGTCTTCAACAACAGGCCCTTAGATTGTCACAGCTTCTACAAGGCAACCCGAGTTTTGCCCAGTTTTGGAAGTTTTTTTTTTAACTTCCCCAGAAACAAAACCCTATATGCTCACATGTGTCCTGATGCATCTTACTCTCTCTTCCATAAACATGCCTCTCCTGCCACTGAAGTCCGACCACCTTGCCTGTCTCTTTTTGCTTCTTTTGTCTTTAGGGTTTCGAGGCAGGGTCTCACTGTGTGCCCAGACTGGCCTCAACTCCTCGGCACAAGTGAACCTTCCACCTCGACCTCCCGAGTGGCTGGACCAGCTCAGCAACTTTTATTAGGAAGCATCTGCCTGTCCAAGGACAAGGGTTTTTCCTGTTCTTACAATAGTTTTCATAATCAAAAGTCTACGTACCTTCTTCCATTAACCCTTGAATCTGCTCGTCTTTCTCTTTCAGAAGGTCTGCAGTTTCACTGCTGTTCAATCTAGTAGCAAGTTCTTCTTTTATATTTTTGACTTCCTAATTAAAAAAAAATCTGTAAATACTATAAACAGACACTTTTATTCAGGCACATTTTTCCATTTTCCCCATATCTGAAGAAACCATCCATAATCACATTTCTATAATAACCTTCAACGTTTTCTTCACTTGACCTATTACCTTGGTTAACTAAGACTAAGAGAACAACCTGGATTATGACACGTAGAATCTAAATTCAGATATACAAGTAGATTTTAATATGGAAATATAAATGCAAATAAGTAAACCTTCTTTTTTTGGCAGTGTTGTGGATCAAATCCAGGGCCCCACGCATGTGGGCGAGCGATCGAGCACTGATCCCCGGCTCCAAGTTAACCTGCAGTGCCCTTCCCCACGCTGCACACACACTCTACAGCTAAACGCTCCACTTGAACAACACCCTCAGGAGGCTTGGGAGAAGCAGGAGGTTAGACAGTCTCACGCTGCTGTTAGAACCGGGAATGAGCTAGTTAATCAAAGCAACCAAGCCCAGGAAGGCACCCTCCCTTCTGCAGGCATATACAGAAAACCTGTGAATTCATACTAACATTGGTCAGTGAGGGAGAAAGCAACCTAACTGGGAAAGGCCAAGTGCAGAGACAATGTTATGAGCAATAGCTGGACTCAAGCAATAATTACTACCTCGTTGTTACCAATCTCTGAAATAGGAACCTGTTCCAAATTAGAAGCGTTACAGTATGGTTCCCAAACACAGCAACTGCTCCCAAGAAGACATCTGGCGCTTCACCAACAACAGGCAAGGGGCAGGGAGGCAGGAGGTGGGAGCACACTGGGATGTCCTGGGTTGACCAGGTGCTGCTAAACAGCCTACAGTGCTCAGAACTGTTCCCACAACATGCAGGATCAACAGCATGCAGGTGAGAAATTCTGCATTAGAAAGCATCAACATCATTCCCAAAAGGGAATCACTAACAACTAGAAATTTGTATTTTAAAATGACTTTGATGTATATGTATGGCATGTCTGAAGTAGCCAGAAAGTAGAGTAATGATGACTTTTAAAATTAATACCTTTTATATTTATTATTTTTTCTGATGTAATTATCATTTGCAAAAAATATTCTGATCATCTTTGCTACATACCTTGCAGATATTCACACTTAAGTTATAGAAATTGAAATCTGTTTATATCTTATACTGTATTAAAAATTACAAATTTAAGCATATAAAAATTGACACTCTGCTTGCTAACATACTACACATAGCCTTTGGTTTTCTCTTTTTTCTAACATCAGATACAATGAGAACATCCACCAAAGCATGTGCCTGCAGTGTCAGGACCACGATGGGCTTCGCCTACCTTCTTGGCAGCATCTCTCTCCTTACAGGCCAGCTGAGCTTTTCTTTCTGCTTCTGCGATCCTCTGAGTGAACTCGCCCTTCAAGGAGGACACGCTGCTGCTCTCCTCCCTCACCCTGATCATCTCACTGCGTTTAAACACAAGAATGGAGATGCTGTCTGCATATTCCAGACAAGACAAGATCAGCTCAGTTCTCAAAATGAAGACATTTTCTCTAACACATACCTGACTAAGATGGATCATGTTGGAATAACTCAGGGGGTGGGGAAGTACAATGGTTTGAGCCCAGGGTGCCTCACCCCTGAGCTACACCCCCAGTCCTTTTCCTTTCTTTTTCTTTTGAGATAGATCTCACCAGGTTGCTGAGGCTGCCAACCCTCCACCCCAGCCTCCTGAGCTGCTGGGTAACAGGCAAGCACCACCACATGTGGTTTAGGTTGAGTAACTTTCACAAGAAAATCATTTGCTTAATTTATTTTAAAGCAGTTCAAACATCTCAATCTTGAATCTTCTGTCTCCTTAAAGCAAATCAACACTCAGTATTTCAAGTACATCATTACGATTTTATTTAAACATATATTTTACTAAAAGATTGGGAATAAGGGAAAAGAGCTAGCACTGGATTGTCTGTTTGTTTCTGAGGTACAGTGACTGAATCTAGAGCCTCGCGGATGTGAGGGAAGGGCTGAAGGGTGCAGACCCTGAACTACATCCCCAGCACAAGAATTTGTTTTGTTTTGTTTTTACAAAATATCTCTCTTCCACACCAAAGGCAATATGGTAAAGAAAATCTAAAAAGAAATCTTTAAGTAAGGTTTTAACTGAAATGCTATTCATTTTCAGTAATAGTAAACAAGTTAAATGACGAGACATTTTGATTTCAAAGACACTCCTAAGTAACAGCAGTGCCCGAGTGGCTCTCGGAATGCGCAGGGTGTTCCCGTTCGCAGGGTACTTACTCCTTCAGGTTGTCGTAAGCTTCTTCTAGAAGTGCTTTTTCTTTACTAAGAGATAATAACTGAGCCTCCCTTTTTTCCAATTTTTCATTCAGAAATTCAACTGTCTAAAAAAGAGAATACATACAAGTCAAAACGCTGAGCTTTAAAAGAGCCTGTGTACATTCGCAGCGATGAGCTGTAAGGCCACCCCAGCCAGCCCGAGCAGCCCAGCAACACTGTCTCCATAACACCCAGGAACAACCCTGGGAACACGACGCCAGCAGCTGGCAGGACAGTGCTCATCACAACAGCCACTGGCCGCGGGAGTGCCACCCAGCTGCTGCGGTGGACAGCAGGCAGACCTGGCCACACCGCCTTGTGCAGGTCCACCTCCAAGAGAATGCTTGCTCGGGGTGACATGTGATAATATGCACAGCAGGCTGTTTGTAACAGCAAAAGTCTGGAACAGACTGTATGTCCACCAAAAGAGGAAGGAAGGTGGACACATGGAAACACATGGAAAAGGTCAGGGAGCATCTGTTTCCCTCACTCTTTTTTTTTTTTTTTTTTTTTGGTACTGGGGGTTGAACCCAGGGGCACTCCACCACTGAGCCACATCCCCAGCCCTATTTTGTATTTTATTTAGAGACAGGGTCTCACTGAGTTGCTTAGGGCCTTGCTAAGTTGCTGAGGCTGGCTTTGAACTCGCGATCCTCCTGACTCAGCCTCCCAAGTGCTAGGATTACAGGCGTGCGCCACCACACCTGGCTTGTTTCCCCCACTTTTCTATGATCCAAATGTCATTTGTTTTCAGTATGACACACTGCATTCAACACACAGAAGTGATTTTAGAAATCCATAGGCATGTAATTTTAAGGTTTCCAGAAGACACAGTGTAAAGCAAAACAAAAAATAGTTCTGAGGACATCTCATTCCCAGGTCGTGCTGAAGCACTGGTGCACCTATGTGCAAGCGAGAAAGAGGACCTTCTGGACCAAAGAACAGTCTCACCTGAGTGAGGACTGGGTCAACTGAGGGATACCTTGCCTTCTTAAGAACACCAAAAACACCCAACAGTATCTTACTGATAGTAAGAGTGTTGGTTTCTGGGAATTCAAAGTACTATTATGAATTTTATAGTATGTTGTTATTATTAATTTGAGTAATAGATCCCACCAGCATTCTATTTGTGAATAATGTTAAACTTAGTAACAAAATTTGGCACTTTTTAAACTATTCAATAACTCAATTCATGGCGATTACCGGACATTTCAAGACATCCTACATCTCAGGAGTCTCAAAGATTCCAGATCCAACTCAATTTCTATATCTAGAATTTATAAGAAAAAACTAAAAAATTATGACAATACTCCTTGGACCTTCCGTTTTCTCCTTCATGTCAGAGATCCACCAACTGGAGACATCAAAAATAATTTTTAAAGAGGGGCTGGGAATGTAGCTCAGTGTAGAGTATCTGCCTAGCATGCACGAGCCCTGGGTTCTAGCAGTACCAATAAAGTAAATAAGTATGAAGTCACACTCTAAAGGGAAAACAAACTAAAGCAGTATAAGGACTGTGCTCTTATGCTTCAATGAAAATATTAATATTAGAATCATCTAAATAATAAAGATTGATTTCAAAACTTGCTATGAATAATGTGAGCATGCCAAAAGCATTCTAAGGAAAACATATTTAGGCTGATGTTAGCACGTCTACCTGCAAAGGCACTGAAGACGCGCCCTAAGGAGGCGGCGCTGCACACTGGCGCGTGGAGGAGCACGGCATATGAGGGTTTTAAAGTGACCAGGGTTAAACCACAAAGATAAGAGATGGACATTTCTATGCTTAGTTATGTTGAAATATCAACTTATTCTATCATAGTTCTTTTGGAGAAATTTCAAATAATTTAACACCTATCAGTAACTTCTCAATTCTAAGGTCTTTAATGTCACACTGAAATGGCAAAATATCTTTTTAAATTAGTACAAGTCATCAGTACCAGGAATTAAACCCTGGGGTGCTCCAGCACTCAGCTACACCCCCAGTCCTTTCTATTTTGAGATAGGGTCTTGCTAAATTGCCCAGGCTGGCCTCTCCCTTGTGATCCTCCTTCCTCGGGCTCCTAAGTCACGGGATTACAGGTGTGTGCCACCTGCTGGGATGAGACCATTTTTAAAGCAAATAATTCTCTCTCTGCAAGGCACATTCCAAAGTCCTCCACTACTTCCCACAGTACCTTGCAAACACCCTCCTTCTCAGCAAGAGCCTCCGGCTGCACCTCAGCAGCTTCCCCCGGCCCGGCCACCGTGTGCAGGACAGCATGTCCTTCGCCCACTGGAGCAGGAGAAACCACCGAATCTGGCTGCTCACAGTTAACCGGAGTGGCACTCCGTCCACTCTCCTCCATTTCTGCTTCCTCGGCAGGTGCAATCAGTGTTCCATCCACGCCCCCTTCGGCTGTGCCCTCCAGAGCCTCTGCAGTTTTCGTCTTTGGGGTTGAAGCACCAACTGCAATTGGCCCTAAGGCGTAGCCCCTGCCCGGCAGCTCGTCGTCCGAGTTGATCTCGCTCACGCTCCGGCTGTCCAACGACTGCACGCTGAACGAGTCTATCCTCTCAAAGGCGTCCGAGGAACAGCAGCTCTCGTTGAGCTTGTGGAAATCATCCAGGCGACCATACTCGGGACAGGCAGAGGTGGAGAGCAGCTGGAAGGAGGTCTGCATCAGGTGCAGGCTGGCCTTGGAGTCGGCCGCCTCCTGCCTGGAGCTGGCCGAGCTCTCGCTCATCACGCTCTCGTGATCTAAGACCTCGATGTCGCTGGTGGTGGAGGTGCCTGAGGAGAAGGTGCTCACGGGAGGAGAAGGGGTGTTGCTCTGCCTGTCTTCCTGCTTCTGCTCCTTGGGCTCCAAGGCCACGCCCTTCGTGTCTGCCGGGAGAGACTGCGGGGACACAGGAGAAGCACTCTCCGTGGCTGGTTTCACAGTGATCACACTTTGAGACGCCCTCAAACCTGCAGCTGGCGCCTGCATGGCAGATTCTTTGCCCACAGGGTCTTCATGCCTGCCCTCAGGGTTGGGTGACGGGCTGCTTGCTGCCCGAGATCCCCCTGATACGCACAAAGGGGGGTCCTCCACTTGGGCTTTGCTGGTCTCAGGTCCTGACTGCACAGCCTGCAAGGGTTCGTGCAGGCCGCTCTTCCCCTCCTCCGGCCGCTGCGATTTAGCCGGGGGTGTCGATACCACTGGGCCCTTCTGAATGCTCTGGGCTTCCGCCGGGGAGAGGAAGGCACTGAAGAAATTCTCAGATTCATCGACGACAGTTCTCCGAACTGGCTTGGTAATTGCTTTAGGAGAGGCTGTGGGTGGACTCTGAGGTTCGGCGTTTGAGTTCAACCCCCAGGTTGAAGTGTCCCATCCTCCACTGACAGCAGGACTTATTCCTTGGACAAAATACAAAAAATACGCATTACTTTAATATTTCAATCATCCCTGTAAACCGATACAAATGTGAATCTGGAGAAGGGAGAAGCTACGCGAGGTGACTGTAACGTGCACCGGCTGCACTGCTGCTCGCTGCGCCAGCAGCCAGCCCTGCCGCTGCGGAGGGTCCGGAGCAGAGGTCAAGACTGCCCTGCCCGCAGCAGCAGGCAGGCACGTTCCATGCTCCACAGCAAATTAACACAGCTGGGCGTGTGTTTGTTGTGGTGGGGGCTGTTTTGGGGCGCTGGGGATGGAACCTAGGACCTTGTGCGTGCTAGGCAAGTGCTGTGCCACTGAGCTACACCCCATGTTTTACAAGCCATGTCGAGTCCAAAATACATCTGATTCACCTCACAAAATCCTTACTTATGGGTCGTACGCAGTCCTGACAAAATGACCCAGCCATGAGTTTCACATTAACTCCATCCTGTGACAGCAGCAGTAAACGCAGCTACAAACTACACAGAGGGCGACACTCAAGAGCTGAACCCGAGACACTGCAGACAATGTTCTTTTCCAAAGATCAAACTAAACTGATGGGAACATGAAGTTCAAGCAAACATTCATTTTCATCCACTTAACGACAAGCCGGTTCTCCAAGTTCCACTCTCCAAACCAATTCTAAGAGAAAGTTTTGTTCTGTTAGAATGTGTTCCCAAGTTCCAAATTATGACATCAGTTAGTAAGGTAATTATGAATTCAAGAAATGTACCATTTTTAGAACTGCTAAGTTTTGATCTAAAAAAGTAGTTAACCCTAGGACCTTCTCCTGTTTATTGGTGGTACCAAGCATTAAATCCAAGCGTGCTTAACCACTGAACCACATCCCCATCCCCAGACCTTTTGATTTTTTTTTGTTTTGAGACAGGGTCTCGGTAAGTCTCTTAGGGTCTCACTAAGTTGCTGAGGCTGGCCTCAAACTTGTGATCCTCCTGCCTCAGCCACCAGAGTCACTGGGAATACAGGTGTGCACCACTATGTCAGCTAACCCTAGAATTTTTAAAAAATACTCCACAGAAGATAACATTCTGGGGAAAAAAGGGTAATTATCAGTCAAAGAAACAGCAACTACTGAAAATCTGATGATAAATTTAAAATGAACTATTTGCTAGATTATTTACAGCATCTCTTTTGAATTTTTTCTTGATTTTCTAAATTAAAAAGTGGCTTAGGAGAATTATGACAAATCCTGCACGATTAGAAGTTGATGGGGAGAGCACAGATAACTAAAAGTCCCTACAGCAAAATCTCTCCTTTAATATGACTTCAAAGGTGAATGGGATGAAAGGGTGCCAGAAACTTCAGTTTGGAGACAGTTTTAAATTCATTCCTTCAGCATATGAAAATGATGGAAAACAGAAAACCAAAATTAAAGAAGGAATACACAAGCAAGACTAGGTCAGCTGATTAGTTTATGATCAGCCTAATGGATGACAGAAATTAAATCTGTCTCTTGGAGAAGACTTTATATAATCACAGTTGTCTGACATCCATTTAAACTACTCTGCTCTGCAGATAATGGTCATTTTGATCATCTAAAACATGGTAAGTGAGCAGTAAACACTTGTGGCACTAAAACCTGAGTACATTCTGGATAAGCAATATTTAAAAATAAATTATATAGCAAGATGCATGCCCCAGATTTCAAAAATATAACTTAATATTTGAAACTTACACTCTATCTCAAGTTCAGTGATTCAAAATGTGAGATCCGTGTCAAAGAAGTAAGTTGAGTTATTCCAGTAGTGTCAGACACCATCTCGTAAAAAGTGGTACGATCGTGACATACTCACAGTGCACCAAAATACCTGACCCTGAAGTACCTCATAATTAGAGTCAGAACTTCAATGTAGTAAGGAATAACTTGCTCTTTCACCCAAAGGCTCACACTCCCCAAATCTGCCAGTCTTTACTCCACATATCAAAATGCTGACCTCCTGTTCTTAGACTTACAAGACAAAAGCAACTGAAGATGAAAGATTAATTTCAGCAAATCTGAGAGACAAAGACAGCAGAATGATCGACATCACTTTCCTATGATCACATGTGAATGCACAACCAGAGTAACTCCACATCATGTAAAACCACAAGAATGGTAAGTTAGCCTCCATGCATGTACAGTCTGTCAAAATACATTCTGCTATCATGTCTATCTAAAAAGAACAAATAAAAAAAGTTAAAAATAAATGAAAAATAAAATTTCCAGAAAAAAAGAAAAATCTGATACTGCAGAAATAAAATGTGATACAACCCCAAATCCTTGGGTCACATTCCACTGGTCACAATCCAACATATTCTGCCCCTCGATGTGTGCGTCACCTCCAGCACTGTTGTTCTGTGTGTATCAACTACAGACTCTTCTTGGACCACCTATGGTATGACTCCTGGCCAGTGGCCTTGGGGTGCTGGCCTTAGAGGACCTCAGAGGTGGTGAGTCCCTCTGGGCCCCTGTCCCCATTGCTCCAATCCTGACGCACTCTGGAGAGTTGTGAAGATAACAAAACCATTAAAGAGTTGAAGTGCTGGGCAGGAAGCTCTCAAAGGTGTCAGCAGGGCACTGCCTGAGCCTGTGACCACTGGGACACCAAAAACCACAGAGGTCAGCAATGCACTTCCAGGGACACAAGCCGTCGGTGGACACAGTGCCTGTCCATCTACACACTCCAGATCTGGCCTGTAAACGGCCTGAACTCACCCTGCAGGATGTGGAAGTGGCATGGGGATGGCAGCCAGTAGAGTCCCTGTCACCAGAGTGCTCAGGACCTGAGCCTGGCCCAGAGGAGGAAGGGTTTGGGTAGGAATATGGAGACCACGCAGGGGATAAGGCACATTCTGGCAGGACCCTGTCCACAACAACGGCAGCACCCTCTCCAGTCCACACTGACGGCAACTCCCTCCGCGTCCACACCGTCAGCAGCCATCCAAACTGCCAGGAGGACCCTCTCTGTCCACACACCAGCAGCTCCCTCCCTGTCTACACAGTCGGGAGGACCCTCTCCAGTGCACACTGGGGACAGCACCCTCTTCATCCACGCCTCCAGAAGGACCCTCTCCCGTCCACACCGCCGGGAGGACCCTCCCTCGTCTACACCGCCGGCAGCTCCCTCTCTGTCCACACCGCCAGCAGCTTCCTCTCCGTCTATACCGCCGGCAGTACCCGCTCCAGTCCACACCTCCGGGAGGACCCTCTCCTGTCCACACTGACGGCAGCACCCTCTCCGTCCACACCGCCGGGAGGACACTCTCTCGTCTACACCGCCGGCAGCACCCGCTCCCGTCCGCCGGCGCGAAGCCTACCCGGCTCTCCGTAGGGCGCTGCCTCGGCCCAGGCGCGCGGCTCCTCCTGGATGTCCAGCACCCTGTCGATGGACTTCTGGGCCTGGGACAGGGCCTGCTTGGCGAAGCTGGACAGCTGCGCGGCGTTGAACCAGCTCATCGCCCCTCTGGCCGGCGGGGCGGCGGCGCGGAGCGGGGCGGAGGCCGCGGCCACCTTAGGCCGCCAGGTCGAGTGAGCAGCCTGGCCCTCTGCGCTCGGGGCCCGTCAGCGGGCGGCCGTGGCCCAGCGGCCCCGCGGGGACGCGACCCTCCCTCCCGCAGGCCGAGACGCGGCCCGAGCGCATGCGCCGGCCCCCTCCACGTCCACAGCGCCGGCTCCGGGTTCTCCGACGCGGAAGCGCAGCCTGGCGTGACGTCACGTCCGGGGCCGCGTTGCCGGGTGACCGAGCCGCACCGGAAGCGCCTCCTTGACACATCCGGCCGGGGCTACTCCTGCCGGAAGTCGGTCCTCTGGTGAGCCCCCGAAGGGCAGCCCACAACTCGCCGCTCTCGCGACTTTGTCTCGGGCATCTGGCCGGCTGTCACCTGGACCCCAGGGCGAGCCTTGCTGTGCCCACCGCTCACAGGGTGGGGGCGGCCCTCGGCACCGGACGCCAAGCTCTCTCGAGTGAGCCTTGCGCCCCTGCGCCGTGGGGCCCGAGGCCAGCCAGGCACCCGGCCCCGCCGCCTACTGCGGGGCGCCCCAGCCTCCGCGGCCGGAGAGGTGGGTCTAGGTTGTCTGTGAGCCGCCCCTGGACGACAGGTAGCAAGTTCAGAAACACGCAGCCCGCGGTCCCAGCGACTGCACTCGGCAGGCCCAGCAGGAGGAGCACTTTGGAGGCCGGCCTCGGCAGCCTAGCAGGACCCGACCTCAACGAGAAAGTGTAAAGGGGGGGGGCGAAGCTCGGTGGTAAACCACTCCCCCAAGAGACTAAGGCACCTGGGAAACACTGAACCTACTACCCCATCTATCCAAGTACTGCGCATGATATATATATATATATATGTATATATCTCGATATAACCTTTCTGGGCAGAACTGCTCATCTGGTACTTGTTCCCGTCTAAGGACAGCTTCTTTCAGCAGTTCATTCGCAACTTGCTGGGAATTTTGCAGGTCTGTTCTTGGAACCGCCAACGTCCAGAAAAATAGAAGAAACTGACGGATTAATACAAAATAAGCAGGAAAGAGAAAGTAAGGAAAAAGGACACAAGATGACAGAAAAAAAAAATGAAAATGAGGGAGACCCACAATCTGAGGAAAAGCCAGAGGTAAAATAGCAAAAAAACACCTTTTAATGAAAGATTCAATCTCTCCAGCAATTTAAGGACGACACACAACACAAGCATTCGGGCAATGAAGTTATGCTTAGGGAAGTGGATGAAATAGACAAGGGGAGTAAGAAACAAACTGAGGGGTGATGCGCTGGATGGAAGGTTAGAAACCCTCCTTACCCCTCTTCACCTTGATTTCTTTTTCAGATATTAACGCTGCTGTACTGCGTTCTTTTATTAGCATTTTCCTAATACATCTTTCCTATCTTTTATTAGCATTTCATAAGGAGAAAATGTGCAGGTGTGTCCATCTTTCTACTTTTAACAGCTGCTGTTAGTGGTTTTAGATGTATCTTACCTGCATCTCACTGTTTTCGGTATTTTGAGCCTATGTACAAGTCTTTTAATAGGATTTACTCATTATAAGAAAGGTTCCTAATAAATGGGAAAAAAGTTACTATGTAATGTATGAATATATTTTTGAAAGGTAAGAATAATTTGCATGACATATAAGCATATTAAGAATCTGTGAAGGATAGACTGTAAGTTCAGTCTCAGTTACTTTCCTGTAAGCACTATCTTCAACAATTGGCAACAAGAAGAAATCTTAAGTTGAGAGCCTAGTTACTACTCAAGTCAGCAGCTGTATTTGGTTTGGCCCCACTAATGAGAAAGACAAAATTCCACCAATGCTTAAAAGACAGATTTCATACAAAAATCCAGAGCTCCAGATGCTTTTGAAAAGTGAGCTGGGCATGGTGGCACACGCCTCTAATCCCAGCACTTGGGAGGCTGAGGCAGGAGGATCGCAAGTTCAAAGCCAGCCTCAGCAACTTAGCGAGGCCCTAAGCAACTCAGTGAAACCCTGTCTCTAAATAATTACAAAATAGGGCTGGGGATGTGGCTCAGTGGCCGAGTGTCCCTGGGTTCAATCCCCAGTACCAAAAAAAAAAAAAAAAAG
>JAJEJO010002637.1:117243-137125 GCA_020662805.1 Glaucomys volans
AAAAAAAAAAAAAAAAAAAGGAAGATGCCTGGGGCAACCAGCAAGCAGGGAGAATTTCTGTGAGACTGAGGAAGCGTAGGCCTGTCCTCCCAGATATCTGACTCCTGAAAAGGGAGCAACCTGCCCAGAATCCCTGTAGAACAGGAAACAGAGGGGAACTCACATGGAAAAACTCTACAGTGAAATCGAAGGACAACTGGAAAATGAAGAAAAGTCAGAAGACCAAAGCAGGGCCTGAGATGAAGGAAAGTCAGACAAGGAAGGCAAGCTGAATGTGGAAGGGAAGCCAGCATACCAGGGAAAGCTGTAGGCTGAGAGAAGCCAAATGGTAAGGGACAACCAGAAGACAAGGATGAGCCAGAAAAGCAGGGAATGTGGGTGATGAGGGCAAACCACAGGTGAGGTCAAGCCCCAAAGCAGCATTGAGGGTGACGTGCCCTAGCGCAAAAGGAAAATGGATGGGACACATTGATCCTCCCAGAAACTCTCAGTAGGACTAGTGAAAAGGCATTTGACAGCAGATGAGAGAATGTATAGGGATGGAGAGCACCCGGGAAGAGCTAAGGAAAAAAGAAATAGGTGTCTATCACCAGATTCTGAGACCTGCGGGATGTGTTGGCCCCAAACCCAAGCGGGTGTGCAGAGAGTAAGTGTGACACGGCAGCCTCCACCTGAGGCCGTTCACCCTGGACTCTGGCTTCTTTGAGGATCATGTACTGGACCTGAGTTCCCTGCCAGGATTTCTGCAGGCCTTGTGCTTCCACCTTGAGCTGGTGCTTAGCATTAGGTAGCACTCTCCTTACCAGTGGCTCCTGACCCAGCTATCGCACTGGGGGTACAGGATTTGTACCTGAGTACGCTACAGGATAAATCAACACAAGGTCTGCAAACCCACTTTGTGTAGAAGACCCAAACCTTCCTAAACTATTTCTTCAACAGTGAGATGGAGACAGTATTACCTTTTCAGAAGGCTACTTCAAGAAGTATAATACCTGAACAAAGGAGGTGCTAAATGTTAAGTTTCTTCACCTTCAGGAATTGAGGCTGTGCTGGGGACACAGCCAGTGGCTACGTACTAGCTCAGTAGTATACAAGGCTCTGGGTTCCTTCCCTGGCACCCCAAACAAACTAACAAAAATTCAGGTTGGATCTGTGACTTTTTAGGTGTAGAATGTAAATTTATACCCTTTGGTTTTAAAATCAAACAATTTGTCAACATGGAGCAGGAAGCATAAACGAAAACTACTGACACGTACCTACAAAGCTTTTGAGCAGAAACCTGCCATCTAACCAAAAAACAAGACCAACAGAAACACTGCCATCCAGGTCAGAAACAAGGACTGCATGCTCCCACATTAAAAACTCAGGTTTTTAGTACATGTGCTAAATTTTGGTTTTAGTGTTTTTGAAGAAACAAAAATATGTTGAGACCTTAATATAAAAATATAGTTAATTCAATTTCATTACATTATTATATTAGAAGCAAATCAAATTAAGCCAGTAGATCTATATTGTGGAAATCACTGTAGCAAAAGTGTTAATTCAGGTGCAATAAAATCTGGTGACAGCAGTTCTATTGACATTTAAACAGCATTCCTACATCACTTTATAACTACTTACTACTCCTAATCTACTTTTAAAAATTTCACTGAAAAAGGAAGACAATGTATGATTTTATTAATAAATAGTGCAAAAGCATCAGCGATAACTGTTTAAACATTAAATTTTTTAAACAGCCATGTCCTGGCTTAAATCTGTGCATATTGGCCTCTGTGGCACTGCAAATAAATACATGAAAATAGTTTCTATTTCCATGCACAGGATTCAGTTATAACACTGTTTACAAATTATTGTGGACAAGATAAAATGCAGGAATTAAATATTCATTTGGACAGCCACAGTGAGATAAGCATTAAATCAAGAAATAGGCTATGTTCAGGATACTCTAGATGTCAGGCTATAACGTTACTTAAAACTGAATTCCTTATGTCCTTGAAGGTTGTCTTCTGTATGTGCGGTGCTCAAGTGAAAGCCAAGGAGTGTGTTCTTCAAGCAAAATACCAGTACTCACACACACGACGGAGTCCGCAGCCCGCCTCCTCCTCCAGGAGCAGCAATCATTCAGTTCGGGTATCATCTCCCTCCAGGCATCATTTCCCATATTATGAAGTCCCTTATAAGCACCAACCCCAAAATTCTGTCTTCAAGGTAAGTTATCAAGTTAAAAAAGAGTAGTTCATTATATTAAAAAAAAAAAAATCAAATCCCAGCAACACAAATGCTAAAAATGACATCAATTAAATTTCTTAGCATCCATGAAGTATCTTATTTCCCTAAGTGTTCTATTATGTGCAGATTTATTCTTCTTAAGAAGTAAAATGAAGTTTGAATAGTACAGTCTGTGGTGTGGTGACATCAGCAACTGCCAGTTCTTGTCCATCAACGAGTCCTAATTCTTAAAAGTAAAAGAAGCATAATTAGCTCCAGCAAAAAAGAAAAAAAAAACTCAAAAAAAGAAAAGAGAGAGAGAACAAAATACAAACTATAGTTTTATGGTGCAGTTAAGCAGAGAAATTCAGTTCTTTTTAAGCAAGATATTTAATTTCTTTTGGAGATTTTTATTGTTCTTCTTTTAAAAGAGCAATTAATCCTAATATTTCCAAAGATATAAGTAATTATGGTCTGATCGTGTATACAGGCATTAAGGGCAAATCTAGATTAAGCATTTACTCTTTTTTACCAAAAAGAAAACAAATGTATATTTAAAATACCTTTCAATGTCTTGGAAAGATTTGGCCTTGTTCGTTCTTCAATAGAGGTTACTGACTAGAAAACAAAAATTATGTTAATGTAAAGCACATTAAAGTGAAATTAAGCTGTTAGTATAATTATCTGAAAAAATTAAAAATGAACACTGGTCACCTGTAAGTACAGTGTTCTATTTCTCCCCTCTAAGGTGGCTGTAATAGCTGGAGATTTCATCTGCCTAAATATAATCATGAGAAAAATTTACTAAACATCATTTTCTTAAAAAACAATTCTTGTTTTCAAAGTTTTAAAATACAAAAACCCAGAACACTTACAGAGAAGCACTATTGGTGAGATAATCCAAAACCTCCTGCAGTTTTGCTGATGGAGAAAACTGAATGTTCTGAGGAAGCTGGCTACACGCTGGGCAGTTTTCCTATGTACAGAAAACACGTTGAATTTCATGGTACATGAACCATACTAGTCTCCTTGTGAACAAGGAAACCAAAATCAAGCTATTTATGATCATGCGTATTTCCTATGAAAACTCTGTCTGCTTTAAAGGCTATTTCTCAATAGACCATTTCTCCTAAACTATTTTGCTGTACAGTATTTACTTGTGGCTATCCATCAAAATATGCATAAGAAGTAAAGTTGGCAGTTGGCAAGTAAAATATTTAGGGTACTTAGCCATTCTGTTCAAATTGCTAACCAAAAATTAATATGTAAAAATCAAAGCATGCACAATCAAAAATCTTCCCATTAGTTGAACAATACCGACCTTTCTCTCTGCTTCAAATGTATAGGTGTACAGCCCGTCTACGTCATTGAATACCAAGTAATTATTAAGGGGAATGTACGCACTGCAATGAAAAGAGGTTCATCTTTATACAGTCAAGCCACGTCAAAACACAGATTCATATACATATTAAAAATGAAACCCATTACCTTGTAGCTATTTTAAAAACCTCAGTGGCACACACAGCTGAAAGGGGAGAAAATGATGCTTTAGCTCATTTGAAAATTATACATTTAAAAAGTCAATTATAAATCAGAAGAGATAAATATATAATGGCTATTGATTTTTTAAAAATATGCTCTTAACTTTTAAAAACTGAGAAAGTAACAAATTTCAATTTGCTTTCTGTGATCCAAGCAACAGAGTAACATTTTTCTTCCTTTTTGTCAGATTAATGAGCAGCCTGTTATACTGACTAAAAAGAGATGGTATTAAAATGTCCCTCCACTGAAGAGCACATTAAGACACATCATGGACAAAAATTATACAGGGACCAACAGCTTGTTCTTCTTTGGTAAGTTAGTTACACAGTTCTCCCAAGATATTGAAATCCTGGGACACAAGTGGCTGCAGAAACGTCAAATTAGACACAGAATCAAAAACCAAAGGAAGAAAATAAAACTAAGAGGCGGCCTTTCTCCCTTACCTGCAATGACGGCGTTTGTGGAAGCAACAGCAGGAATGATCCGTTTCACCACCCCTGAAAACATACGTCAAAATATGGTCATTTCTCTTAAAAACAGTTAAACACTGATTATCAGTGCCATTTTCTGGCTTTCAAGTCAGGGAGAAAAGTTTAATCACAGAACACTATTTCACACTCTCCTCATTTTGTAGTGTGCTCGGACTCTTAAATCTCCAGGAGCAAAGAGAAGAGGTTTTTCTGTTATAGAGAAAATGGGGAGAATAAGCACAGGACAGCCCCGCGGCTGTGCTCCTCCACTGCTGCTTGTCTCTGTTCTCCCCACCCAGGCTCCAGTCGTGAAGCTGCAGAGTGTACACCATGTTCTGGTGAGAGGTGTGGGAGGGTGAAGGAGAGGCAGCCTGGGGGAGCACACCTGTAATCTCAGCAACTCGGAAGGCTGAGGCAGAAGGATCGCTCAAGTTCAAGGCCAGCCTCAACAATTTAGCAAGACCCAAAGCAACTTAGGGAGACCCTGTTTCAAAATTAAACATTAAAAGGGTTGGGGATATGGCTCAGTGGTAAAGGGCCCCTGGGTTCAATCCCTGGTGAAAAAAAAAAAAAAAGTGTTGATGAAGGAACTACATCTGAAATGATTTTGTAGTTCTTGACCAAGGTAAAGCACATTTATTTGTTAATCCTAACATTACCAAGAGTATACCATCTGCTAGTCACCGTTCTAGGTGTTGTGCCCACTGGCATGAAGTGTCTGATGGGCCTTTCACTGTGAGGGAGGACATAACAGTCAGGTAAATGTACCAGGAGAAATGGAACAGGGTCTGTGTAGGACAACAGTCGGAGGGCAGTCCCTTAGATAAGACAGCCAGAAGGCCTCCTTGGAGAGGTGACAGAACTGAAATGGTAAGCATGGGAAGGACCCAGGCATTGAACAGCAATGGCCACGGTCCCAGAGCAGGACGCTTAACTGTGTGTGAAATAGTCTTTGCATAAAAAAATGAGGCTGTCAGTAAGTAGTGCTGTGCAAGTGAAAACAGGTGAAGTAGGGGAGGCTGAACGATGAGAGAGCCTCGTCAGACAGACACCTGAAGGGAGGCGCCAGCCTCGAAGGCTCACGGAAAGGAATACCCAAGCACAGGCTATCAGCACAGGGGAGGGCACGGGGTAAGGAGGACGGTATGAATGGAAGTTTCAGGTAACATTACTAGCACACCAGTGAATGTATGGGAAGAGTCAAGAAGGGAACTAGGCAATTTGCAAAAAGAAGCACCTCTTCCTGGTCAGCCTGAGACTCTGGGGCAAAACTCTAGGAAGGATGGACTGCACTAGGCCGGGAGCCCAGCTGACTGGGACTGAGCTCTGGGCCTGTTCAGAGGCAAGTCCTACAGCACCAGTCCCATCTAGCCACTGTGACTAGTTGGGCAACTCAGGGACACAGAGAAGACAGTATGTCCAGGCTTGTATTGCTGAAGGACTAGAAAGGTCCAAAGAAACGTGAAATACTCTAAAAGGCCTAGTTCATAGTGAGATAAACCTGAGGAGGCCTGACCAGAGGTTGATTCACAGATCTGTTCTCAGGCAGCTGAATCTTGAGGTTTTTATTTTTTGGGCTGGGATTGAACCCAGGGCCTTGAGCATGCTAGGCAAGTGCTCTACCACTGAGCTATACCCCTATCCCTTTTTATTTTCTTGCCCAGGCTAGTCTGGAACTTTTGGCCCTCCTGCCTCAGTCTCCTGAGTAGCTACGAGCGCAGGCATGCACCACCGTGTTGGGCTAAAAATTTCAATCAGTTATATGGATAACAAAGAATGTTTTTCAAAACAAAAGATCAGTGAAAGTTGGCAGAAGAATACACACAGAGAGAAAACAGGAGGTTGAATTTTAAATTTAAAAATAAGAAATTTATTTTAAAATAAATTTCTAAGAACCTATACTTGGAAAAAACAAAATACCCCAAACTGCCAACTCTATAGTAGGGCAATGTGACTTAGCAATTGCATAGAAGAACAAACAGTAGATAGGAACGTGAGAGAATCCAAAGCACAGCATCAGTGCACAAGGAACAAATGGCAGCAAAAAAAACCCTTCTCCTTCACAACTGCATCAGCTGTCAACTGTGGTTCATATAAGAGCATGTCCCCTCCCAGAATGCTGCATGTCCTCTGCATGGACAACTGGAACACAGCCCGAGCAAGAGCTGCCACACGGCATGAGGGACGTCTGCAGCAGTGGTAGACTCGAGTCCTTGGTGCCGCAAAGAACTAGACTGGGATGAAACCCACACCACAGGTAGGGATTGCTCATCTTCGACACAGAGACGACACAAAAGAATCACCCTGCAGTCTCGTCCAAATGTGAAAGAGACTGTCCATAGGAAGTAATGAATGGGCCTTCAGTGAGAGAGGAAGCAGACCACTCAGGGCCTCTCTCAACACAATCCCACCATTCACTAACCCCCGAGCTAAGAAGTATGTGCATTCTGCTGGGCTTGGTTCCTTCCACCCTTGGGGGAATCTGGAAACTCTCTTTTCCACAGTACCTTTACTGAATCTCAGATGGATGATACTGTCCAAACTCCCTTATCAATTACTTCCCCGAAGTATTCCCAACCCTTAAAAAGGAATCACCCCAAGACCTTAATTCCTGACAATTCACTAACTTACCTTGGGTGAGTCTATATGTAACACCCCTAATATTATATTGTGATGCTCTCTCTAGAGATTTTTGGAAAATCCACTGAATATGTTCAGGATCATCTCCATCTAAAAGAACCCCTTCTGTTTAAAAAAAGAAAAAAAAAAGAAGAGAAAGGAGAACAAATATGTAATCACAAGCAATTTATTTTTTGATGAAATTATCCAAATGAATAATATAGAAAATACATATTTTACATAATTCTGGATTATTAAATTAGGTTCATTACCTCCGAAAGGCTGCTCTTTAGGCCACTGCAACATCCTTACATACTCAATACAGTGTTCTGGCAGCCTGGGCATAGATGCAATGGTGCACATGGGAAAATTAACCTAAAACCACAGTTTGTCTTTTTTAGTGAATTTTAAGTGATGAATTATTTTAAAAAGCAACTTCCAGTTACGAGTTAGTTTGTAACAGTTTTCAAAGTTCACCTCAGAATTCCACTTATATAAAGAAACCACCGTATGCCGTTAATGCTTCTAAGACCACAGAGCCTCTCAGTGGCCTAGGGTCACCTTCCTATGCAGACGCGCTCCCTGCACCTCTATGGCATGTGACTTTAAGCTGCTAGACCACAGGGAGTGCTGAACTAGATTCTCAAATACGAATCACTTATGTTCATCTGGTACTTAAATATGAAGGTATGAAAGAAACAGAAAAAAGCAAATTCGGAGAAATTAATTTTAAGTGAAGTCATATAAATATAAAATCCAAAATTTTAACTATCCTTTAAAGTGGGCATGTAGACTAAAGAGCCCCATCTTTGGAAACATCATTCTATTGCTGGTACTTTTATTTCCCTGAAATCAGGACAACTGTCCCCCATCATCTGTGGGGGATACACTACAAGACCCTCAATAGAAGCCTGAGTCTGAAGATTCATACCAAACCCTATATATGCTGTTCTTCCCTACATACATGCTTTAGCCTATTAAATACAGGAATAACAATAAAATGAAACAATTAAAATACAGTATAATGAAAGTTATGTGAACATGACCTCTCAAGTACCATTGTACTACAGACTTGGTTTTTTTATACTATTGTTTTGGTACCAGGGATTCAACCCAGGGGCACTTACCCACTGAGCCACATCCCCAGCCCCTTTTATGTTTTGAGACAGAGTCTCGCCAAATTGCTTAGGGCCTTGCTAAGTTGCTGAGGCTGGCTTTGAACTTGTGATCCTCCTGCCTCAGCCTCTGGGATTACAGGTATGTGCCACCACGCGGCCATCTTTTTTTCCCCTTTATCACATCAGGGACCTTCACCTCTTCGCTGAAGGGAAGCGCCCACTGTCTCTCTTTGGTGTGTGCCAGCTGCTCCTATGCTCTGGAACCACCATTAAGGAGAGAGGAGCACCTGCACACTACCAGGGACCAGGGCACTCATCGTGATAACGAGCACACGCAGCATGGACAAGCACAGAGGAGCTGGGCAGGCAGGTCAGAAGGGAACAGCCGGAGACCTCAGCACACACTGAGGACACAACTTAAAACTTATGAACTATCCATTTCCAGAATTTTCCATTTAATGTTTTTACAACATAGGTAACTAAAACCAAGGAAAGCAAAAACATGGATAAGGGAGGACTACTGTGTACGAAAACCAAATAAATTGTAGCTTTATCTCAACATACTGATCCCTACCTCCCAAACAACTAGTATAAATGAAGTACAAAACAAAGCAGTTCAGAACTATGATATCCAGTCTATATCTCTTCTAAATAGAACCTCAGATGTTATTCTTTCTTCTTAAAATAATCATATTTTTCTAAATCAATCAATCAATTCATTCATTCATTCATTCATTCATTCATTCATTCATTTTGTGCTGGGGACTGAAGCCAGCCTCATGCATGCTAAATAGGTGCTCTGCCACTGCTCTAGCCCCAGGCCCTTAGCACAGTTAAAAATGTTTACCCCTAAGTAAAAATTCGAAGTCCTGACTAAACGTGAGGTGAGACATCAACTGCAGCGAGAGCAGCAAAGGCTGCAGCAGCGCAGGAGCCTCTGGTTACCTGGGGCGGATAGAGCTCCAGCGTGCACTCGATGCAGGCGGTCATCCCAGGCAGGATCACCCGAGCGTTGCCTTTGAAGCCTTCTGTGCCCCCGTCTATCAGAGGGACGATGGAGCTTGGATCCAATACACCGTCCTCATAGTTGAGGAGAGAGATCTAGGAGGCATTTTGAATGTTGAAAAGGAGAAGGGGTTAAAAACTGACAATCAGCACACTTCCAGGCAACTCTGGGAGGGTCACGCTGCTAATGTCTACACTCAAGGGCGATGGTGTTACAATCTGTGTTCTCCCCGGAACTGGTGACTGACAATTAACAGAGAGGTACATCTGCTTAATCCAGAATTGCATAAACTCTGATTTTCGAAAACAGGATATACAATTCTGGTCCTTGGTATGTCAAAAATAGCAGCAAACTCCAGAGAACCACAACACTAGAGTCTTTACCAGCATTCCATTAATCCATCTTCTGGCTATGATGGAGTCCAGTCCACACACGATGATATGAAATTCTAAGAGAGAGAAGTCCAGGTTTAGTTTTTAAAAACGAGTTCCACAATGCTGCTTCACAGCGGGCTCCTACTGGGACAAACATGCCCTCTGTGTGGGGTGCTGACAGGAGGGAAGGCTGTGGGGGCAAGGGGACAGGAAACCACTGCCCACCCAAATGTGCCGAGAACCTGAAACTGCTCTAAAAATAATTTAAATTTAAATTAATCCAAATAAGGCAGTTTTACAAAATAATTCACTTTTTTAGAAACAAATAGTAAAGTGCATTTTACTATAATCTCTCTCAAAGTCACTAACCCTTGAGTAATTCTTAATCAAGTCAGCACAGAACAATGTACAAGTGGAGTCGACTCAGATCAAAACCTGGGTGCCCTCTTTTCAGGTGGTTGACTGAGAACCTGACTGTCCTCCACAGTGCTGGGAACATCAGCCAGAGCGCCTGCCAACAGCAGCAGTCTCTGGAAAGGCCAGCAACTAAAAAGCTAAGGACTTAGTTTCAAGCCAACAACTTACGTCGATAGAAAGTGTCGTTGAAATCTTGAATCTTGTTGAAGTGTCTGAACGCAGGTAAAGGAACTTAAGCTGCTGAGATTTTAATTTCTAACAGAACAAAGGATAAGTGTTCATTTAAACAAGAAACAGTGTTCAAAGCAGTGGGATTCAAAAGCCTGACAGAACAGGAGCCTACTTCCTGACACAGGGCCTTTCCTCCCACCCTGACCAGGGACTGCTCATCCAGAGCCCTACCAGCATCTCGGTGCCCCTGCAGGGAGTCTGCAGGTGACTTGGCCACAGTCTGTTTCCTTGTTTTGTTTTGGTACTGGGGATTGAACCCAGGGCCTCCCGCTAGGCAAGCCCTCTGCAGTAAGCAACATCCAGCACAGCCCTCCATTTAAAGAGCAAGATTTTTAATTTGAGCCTACAAATAAAGTCATGAAAAATAAAATTTGATTCTCTCACCCACTCAGGCCTCTATTCCTTTTAAACACTAAGCAAGAAGGAACCCGAGCCACAGCTAAGAGGTCAACATTCCATCTCCTCCTCTGCCATTTCAAGATGGTAGTACGGGGAGCCTGACCTTCCCTTTCCGTAAGTTCCTTTTACTGCTCAGTGGCACTTCGTGACGTAGATACACTGCAGTTCAACACTTCACCCATCACGGGGAGTCGTTCCAATGTTGGTGCACGGCTTTCCTGTGAACGTGTGCTCATTCCTCTGGGATGCACCCAGAAATGAAATCACTAGGCACTCTGTGAGTCTGTACTTAGAATTTCAGGAACAGCCACATTTTTCCAGATGGCTTCCCTATTTCACATTTCCATGACACATGTGAGTGATCTTGTTTTTCTATAACTTCATTAGCATTAGTTACTACATTTTTAAGCTAGTCTAATAGGTGTGTCATTATTGTGGTTTTGATTGGATGCTGAACATCTTTATGGAGCTTTTTGCAATTTCTTTTATCTTTTATCCATTTCTAAATTGGATTGTTTAACTGGTGATACTGGAAATCTAGCCCAAGGTTTTTCACATGCTAGGCAAGCACTGTACCCTGAGCTATATCCCCAGCCTTTTTTCTATTTATTTCAAAACACGGTCTCCCTAAACTGCCCGGATTGGCCTCGAATTGCAATATCCTGCCGCAGCCTCCAGGGCATTTAGGATTACGGGGGTGCGTCACTGAACTGGGCTTACTAATGAGTGTTCAGAATTCTTTATATATAGTTGGTCTCCTGTATCCATGGTTTCCACAGGCACTTGTTCAATACTTTCAGATAGTATTAAAAAAAAAAAAAAAGGAAAAAAGAATGCCTGTGCTAAACAAGGCTTTTTCTTTGTCACTGTTCCCTAAACATAGTTTAACGACTTTCATAGCATTTAAATTGTTGGGGTTTTTTTTTTGGTACTGGAGATTGAACCCAGGGGCTCTCCACCACTGAGCCACACCCCCAGCCCTATTTTGTATTTTATTTAGAGACAGGGTCTCACTGAGTTGCTTAGGGCCTCACAAAGTTGCTGAGGCTGGCTTTGAATTTGTGATCCTCCTGCCTCAGCCTCCCAAGTGCTGGATTACAGGCGTGCGCCACCACACCTGGCAATTAAATTGTATTAGGTATTATAAGTAATCTAGAAATGATTCACCTTAGTTATATGAAAATACCACGCCACTTTCCACAAAGGATTTCAGCTTCTATGGACTTGGTATCTTCGGGGGCTCCTGGATTAACCTTCATGGATACTGAAGGACAACCATATTTGAAACATGAGTCCCTGCCAGCTGCTGTATCAGTTCCTCTAGTCTTTCCATCCCTGTAGGAGGATCTTTCACAGACCCCAAGATTTTAATTTTAATGAAGCCCAATTTTTTCTTCTATGGATGATGCTTCTGATACCATCTAAAGGCTCGCCAACAAGTCCTAGGTCCCAGAGACACTGCATCTTCTAGTCTCAAACTTCCACAAACCTAAGACCCACTCTGCTGATCCTAGTGTGAGGAGCGAGGTTCAGGTCAAGATGACCATTTTCGCTTTGGGCATGCCACCTTTCCAGCACTACCTGTGGCAGGCAGCCTTCCTCCACCCAGCTGTGCTTGTGCCTTTCCAAGGACTCACCGCCATCCCTGCTCTGGGTCTCTCTGGCCCTGCCGTTCTGGTCACTGATCTGTGCAGACTGTACACCACCACGCAGTTTTGATTACAGTGCCCACAGAAGCCTGCAAGTTGGACAGTGACTTCTTCCACTTTATTCTCCCCCACCCCAGAATTGTTTTAGTCATTTTTAGTCTTTTCCTTTCCATACAAATTCTGGAATAATTTTGTATCCATAAAAAATATTGTTGGGATATTGATAGGAACTATCAGACAGAAGTCCCACTACCAAACTGAGTCTTTCAATCCTTGAACACAGAATCCTTCTCCTTTTATTTAGATATTCTCTGATTCTTTCATCAGCATTTTATAGTGTTCAGTATACATGTCTTGTTCGTGTACTTATCTTGTTAGATTTACACTTCAATTTTATGGTTTTTACATGGTTCCCTATGGCACTATACTTTACATTTCAGTTTCCAGGTGCTCACTATAAGGGTATGGAAATACAACTGATTTTGATTTTGATTTTGATTTCTATAGGCTCTCACATCTAAATCCAATCTCCTGATTTCCTATAAAATATCAGAAGTTGCCCAGATCTAAACTCACACCACAGTAGGAATACTCCTTTGTAAAACCTGATTCTTATAAAAGTTAATTTTTTCTGACATGACACAACTCCCACCTGCCCACACATCAACTGTCTACTCTGACAATTACCATAAGACACTACTGGCCTAGGAACTGAGTCTAGGAGAGGACGCATGTGACTGAGACTGAAATGAAGGATGATCATGCAAAATGAAAGCAGATGATGACACAGGCCACATAAGCTTAACTGGAAACCAGGGCAAAGCTGGGCAGACAGCCACACCCATCATCCCTGCTGCTAGGGAGGCTGCAGGAGAAGGAACCCATGCTCTAGGCCAGCCTGGGAAACTTACTTAGACCATCTCAAAATAAAACAAAAAGGGCCCGAATGTAGCTCAGTACTAGAGTGCCCAGGGTTCAATCCCAGTACCACAAAAAATAAATAAAAATCCAGGCAAAAACACATTTACATAACCATAAAGAAAAGATGGGAAGAATATAAAACAAAAGGTTACCAGCCTTTACCTCAGTAATAAGATCATGCCACCTCCTTCCCTTATCTATATTCCCTATTAAATATCTGTTATTAATAAAATTTGCTTTCAAAAAGCAAGCAATGTTTTTGACAAAAGGATACGGAACCACATTGCAATTAGGAATTCTGTCATTTAGGAATTCTGCAGCGACTTCAGCTTTAGGTCTTCCGACATCTTTAGGCCTACAGGAAAAATTATATTTAAATCATCATTCATAATATCAATCTAGATGATCCATATAGTTAACTTGGAAACAAAATATAAATGCACAGTGAGTTTGCTTATAGAATATTTACAATTTTTTTTAGCTAGGTATTTTTACACCAATAACTTTCAACCCTAAATGTCAATCCTTGTTGATGGTCCAAATTACCATGACATCTAATTATGAATTTAAGTGAAAACACGAGCAGCGCTTTTTTTTCCAAATAAAGCACACAAATGCCGTGTTTCCTGGCCAGTTCTCACTATGACATTTTTCATTGTAAAAACTTATTCCAGACCCAAGCATTCTAGGTCCTGAGCCTGAACCCAGAACCTCAAGAGGTTCCTTACCTACTGTGTAGGCCTTGACTGAAATACAGAGATTCATTCTGGGACAGGAAAACCCTCTACCATCACCTTCTTCCAGTGTGTGCTAACTGGTAAATTCTGGGTCCCTTAAGCAGCTTTATTCATGTTTTTAATGAAGGAGTAAATGTTCAAAGGCATTACCTAAAAACTGCAGATATGATCAACGTTCACAACATAAAGCCCCAAAGGCCTAGCTAATGGAGAGGACACCATTCCCTCTGCCAACAGAACCAAGGGCATCTCTTTTCCTAATACCTCCTCATCCTCCTCATCTAATGAATGATGCTTCATCACTCAGGAAGGCCTCGAGACTACTATCTTCATAACACATTTCATCATAGGCACACCTATCATACCCACAAGATTTAAACACCTGGAAGAAAGCAACTGTATTTTTACTCTTTGTATTCCTTCATGTCTAACATGAACACTATAAAACAAAGGAAAATAGCACATCACATTGGCTTATTACATTATATTTTATTTAAAATTGGAATTTCAAAGAAAAACACTTTAACAGATTGATTTTTCTCTACTCCACAGAGCAATATTCTTATTAGATTCAAATCTGCCAAGAGTGTTATTGTCAGTTTGTCCTAATTTGCATAAGAGTACTATGAACCACAGCACATGATTTCAGTACTGTGCTCAACTGAGCACACAGGAACTCCTTGGTGTGTCGTAGGGATCCTGCCATGCATCCTGTGCTTTCGCAGCAGATACCAAGCAGAAGAACCCCAGATGGTTTCTGGGAAGACTGTTGGTTAATTTACATTCTAAGTGAGATCTGACTGCTCCACCTAAGACTGCCTTATATAAGGCCTTACATAAAATGGCTTTTTGCACACATCCTTACGGACATCTTGACCAAATTACTTAACTTTGAAAGCAAGTATCTACACTGAGGATTCTCTGAGATTATATAAGGTAACACATATAGAGTTTAGAAAGTGCTTAGCACCTCATAAACAATGAATGTAACGATCATTATTATCTTCAACCATTTTAGCCACAAATTTAAGGGCACGGCCTGTTATCAATAACCAATCATCTCAGTGGTCTTTTAGAGCATTTATATAATCACTTCGTCAGACTGGAAAAGGTCCACATACAAAAAACGGATATATTTGCTTACAGAACTGTTTTCCACTCAAATACTCAAAATTATCATGCAAAACTTTAAAACTGAGTCCAAGTTCTTCTTTTTCTAAATGAACATTATATTCTCCATTAGTCTTTTAAACTATGAAACTGCAATGTACTCAAGTTCAAATGGGTTTCAGGATTAAGAAAACAAACTATGATATTAAAACTTACCTAAATAAAAACTGCCTATTTAGATTGGAAACATCTATCGTGTCCATGTCTATAACATGAATCTGCCTAAAACCAGACAGAGCCTGTGGGAACAAAAGCAATCCAAATAAGCAGAAGTGCCCTGACAGCTGTGGAAATTTAAGATTTGTTTTCAGTGCAGCCCACACCCAAAACTCTTGGTAACAAATTCTGCATAACTGCATTCCATGACTAAAAGAAGCCTCCAGGCACATAAGACTTGTGAAGGGCAAAAGCATGTACCAACCCAGCTTCAGCCAGCCTGCAACCAAAGGACGGCAGCTGGAGCCCCCGTGGCTCCTGAGTCTGCTGTCCCCTGCCTTAGAGGGATGTCCTCTGGGCGTCTGCGTGGCACACTGCTCGCCTCACTCAGACTCGGGCTGTGCAGCTGTGCCCAGCCAGGCTGCCTCTCTGCCCCTCCCTCCCTCACAGCATGTTGCCACCTATAGATTCTGCCCCACTTTCCCCTCAGCTAAGTGTGAGCAGCAGGCACACCTGTCTGTGTTGCTCAATGCTGGTCTTTCCCTTCTAAAGTGGTGCTTGACACATGCGGAGGAGGCTCAAGAAATATTTGCTCAATCAATGAGTTAATGCCAAATTCTTTGTTTAGAATGAATCGCTAAACAAAAAACAAGAACAACAAAAAACCCATGATCTCTTATGTGCTGTGGCTAAACAAAGCCAAGTAACAAGGGAGAAAACTGAAGTCCTAAATTTTGTGTGTGTGTAAGAAGTTATTATGATGTAACAAATAAGTAACAGCCACTCCTTAAAGCTGTTTGATGACTCATCCTCCAATCTAATCTTCAATTATTTTACGGTTAAAATGAGTACATACGACATGAGAAACAATGGCTTCAAAATGAAAGTAAAGCTTTAGGAGACTTGTACGTAGCGAATGCTCAACAAAAACTATCGCCTGAGCTCCATGAGCACTTCCCTTCCAGAAGTCTCACACTGCAGGAGCATCTAAATTGATAAGGTGCCATCACTTTGGCACTCCAACAGAGAATGTCACACACACTGCTGTCTACTTTGCATGAGACTTGTCTCTGCAGTAAAACCGTAAATTCACTGTAGAGACCATGAAGACCTAGTTCCCACAGAAGCCAGCATAACACTGTGCACAATGGATATTTAAGTTTCTGCAACTTCAGGAGGAGTGACATTAGTGTTTCCTCACACAATTATTGTAGCTGTGTTTATACAAAACTACCTTTTTTTTGGTACTGGAGATTTAACCCAGGGGAACTCAACTCCTGAGCCACAGCCACAGCCTTTTTTATTTTTAATTTTTAGACAGGTTCTCATTAAGTTGCTGAGGCTGGTCTTAGACTTGCCCCTCCTGCCTCAGGCTCCCAAGTCACTGAGATTATAGGAATATGTCACTGTGCCCAGCTTTTATACTGAAATTTCAACTGCCTTGGGCAACTACTCAGATCCCCCATGTGTCTCTGGCCGGCTTTCTCTTCTCAAGCATTTGCACTTTGCACAGCAATGAGAAACCCAACCAGGTAACAGCTTTAAATCAATTCTCCCCTTACCTATTTTTGTTAAATAAACTGATAAAAGACTTAGAAAAAGCCACTGTGTGGTTATAAGAAGTTAATGAATCCAATTAATTATACAGCAAATTATGAATTTCTATATAGTATATAGAAATAGCTTCACTACAGGTTTAGCTGTCCTGAATTTAGGGGTCTACCATGGGTCATCAAAAATTACCATTTTTTTAGGTCATATAATAATGCTTACTGTTTCAGTGAAAAAGAACACTAGGCTAACAATTGATTCCAGGCCATTCACTATAATCCAGAAAAATCTGGGAAAGTCATTTAACTTCCCTGACTTCAATGTTTCACTTTATATAAAATGATACAATGTTCACTCATCTAGCTGGCTTATTTGGGCAACCAAAAGAAACAGTAAATTATTTGAAACTACATATTAAAATACCAATTACCTGTTTTGTTATTTATTTCAGGGGCAGTAAAATAAAGTGGGCACTTTGCAAAAGAATATACCAAAGCAGAGAAGAAAATGCAAGTAAGAAACTCTATCCATGACTTCATAGTTGAGAACTTTATAGAGTCTAAAAAGTTCCAAAGTGATGTCCTTGATCTAATTTACCATCTAGAATTTGACCTGCTAAACTTATCTAACAAGGACTTGAGAAAAAGTTAACAGTCACACAGAGAAATTTCCTAAGAAAAGATTTACTCATCACCAAAGACAATAATATTTTATATATATATATATATACACACACATATATATTACCAGATTTTTCAGGAGCTCACATCCTAAGCCACCAGCTCCAATGATTAGAACTTTACATGTATCTAACAAAAACTGGAGAGACTGTAAAGAATGGAAAGGCATATTAAAATCTCGATGATTATCATTAATAAAGCAACAAACCACAAGACAGCTTCTGATGTACCATGAAAAATACAATTAAAGGTAACGAGCACAGTTTTCATTTGACCAATTACTTCAAATTTATGAATCAGATTGGACCAGAAATTCTAAAATACTAATGATTTCAGTCTTGATGTTTTTAAATTGACTTTTATTATATAAAATTTAAAGGCTATTTCTAATATGAAAAGCTATCCTAATTATTTTTTCTGTAACTTTTGAAAGGGTAAGGAAAGCATCGAATTCAGTTACTTAACTGATTTCTTAAAAATAGAAATTTAAAAATCTTAAAAAGAGATGATGGAACATTGCATAAGGTGTTTAAAGTTTTAAGAAATAAGTAAGAACAATAACAGCTGTTTTTGAACATATTAAGAGAAACAAAACATGAGATGACAGAGGAAAAAACAAACGAAACTCAGAAAATTCCTTATCAGCAAAAATACAATGTTTTGAACAATAACTTAACAGAAAGGACAATCTTAAATTATCAAGCAAAAACAAATAAAAACTTTAAAAGTATAAGAAAGTATGGTATATTATCCAAAGAAAGCAGAAGTAAACCTATCGATTCTGTTCAACTACGCAGTGACAAGACTCTGGACCAAACTCAAAACTCTGCACACTAAATTTTGGGAGTAGCACAGTTTTTTTTTATTTCAAAATAATACCTCTTCATGAACACAAAAGGACATAAAAATTTACTGTAAAGAATCCTTCTTTCCCACCCTATAACGAAAAGTGAATTGTATCTAATTGAGCATTGCTTCAAGTCAGACGTTATCAGTTCAAAATTCTGTCCTTCATATAGCAGATTTTTAACATGCAATTCATTATAGTCAATGCTAAGATGCTCATTCCAGCTCAATTTAAAAACTTAAACAAGCATATCTATATTCCTGTCAAAAGTTAATTTCTCATAGCAAGGCTACAAAAGGGAAATGTGTCTAAGAAATCACTTTAAACTGGAATTTAAAGTGAAACAATTTGAATAAAGTTATGAAGTGAAAATTTTCAACTTACATAATATAAACGTGACTCAAATATTAGTCATTCAAATAAAATCACTTACAAATATTCAACTTAATACTTCCAAGATAACTATGTTTCACCAAACAATTAGTATTTGCATTATAAGAGCAAATTAAAAAGGAAGCATTTTATTACTTTCAAAATGTAAACTACTAGAGCAATTATTTAAAAATAAATGTTTCTCACTTCAGTGCTTGGTTCGAAATCAGGGTGTGTGAAGGGTCCAGATCGCTCGAGGAACTTCTTTACATGGTTCCAGCGACCTTCCCAGTCTCCAGTGTCCCCACACCCACCATCAACAGCCATTCTGCACAGAACACAGTAAATTCAACTGCAAAGATCAGCATGAAAAATTCACACCTCTAACTATTATGGGTTTCCTGAATGAAAAGGTAACCACACCAGACCTGCCTAAATAGAATAGGAAATGTTCAATGTGGTTATGTTTAGGCTTTCCAATTTGTCTTGCCTAGTATCTAGAACTGTATGTTTAATTCTCTTTTTATTTCATTCATCTGATGAAATAAATCAGCCTGTTTCTGGGTTCCGAGAGCAACCCAGGATCAAACTTGGAATATTGATCTATGAGAAACGGACTTCTCTGCCTTTGGCATTTGCAGAAGATTATTAAAAACTTTTAGTCTGTGCCTTCAACACTGGATCAGGAGGCATCAGGTAAGTCCAGGCACTTTGAGAATTGTGATGTTTCCACTATACAACTGTCTATTTGCCTTCCCAAGTCAGAACGGTGTGATTTAAAGATCATTTTTAAAAAATATTTTGGGGGGCAAGAATGGAGTAAGGCTAGATAGCAATAGAGGGAAGGGAGGGGTGGGGTCGGGGTAGGGGGGTAATAATAACAGAATATGTGACAGACACCATTGCCCTGTGTACATGTATGAATGCACAGATGGTGTGACTCTACTTTGTGTACAGAGAAACAATAACTGTACTACATTTGTGTTCAATGAATCAAAATTAAATTAAAAAAATATATTTTGTCTTAGTTATAGGTAGACACAATACTTTTATTTTATTTTCATGGGATACTGAGGATCCAACCCAGGGCCTCCCGCATGCTAGGTGAGCCTCTACTACTGAGCCACAACCCCAACCCTACAGATCATTTTTGATGAAAGAACTTTCAGGCATTTTTCTCAGAAAGAAACAGAGGTCCCAATTAAAAAAAAAAAAAAAAGAATCATACTGCGAGGCGTGAGGCGGTGGTTGTCGCTAAACACACACAAAAAAGGTTTGTTTAAGAGGCAGAATCATCTAGAACCTTTCAGGATACAGCTCCTGAGTATGGGGCTCCACTAAGAGTAAGCACATTTTTTCCTGATCAGTGCAGGATTCTTGGTTGGTTGTACCTGTTTTTTACAATTTCCCATAAA
>JAJEJO010002637.1:153137-227946 GCA_020662805.1 Glaucomys volans
GATCCTCCTGACTCAGCCTCCCAAGTCGCTTGGATTACAGGCGTGCGCCACCGTGCCCGGCTAGACTCCACGTTTTAAGCTGATTCATAGGTACATTAAAATTTCAGGAGCACTAATCTGGTCTGGATGAAAAGAAAGGCGACAGACTCTAAGCAGACACACGTGCGTGTCCAGGTGCCACCTTCTGGCCAGGGATCTGCCGGTATCCTCCCTCAACTCCCCAGCTGTGGAGAGACTTCCACGTTGAGGCTGAGAACTCTTGGACCTGCTGAGGTCCCTGACTAAGGAAATGGGAAGGCCTGGGGTCATGTGGCTAAGCAGAACCAAAGGTGCCAACAGTAGCTTGCTTGTTGCTAGGAAGTGACATGATTTTTCATTTAAGCCACATGGCGGATTTTCTAAAGCCGTTGATGAACTAAATCCAGCAGGATTCCCGGCTCTTCACGTTCGCACTGTTGGCTTACCTGACTCTCAGCTCCCTCTCTGCCATCAGAACCTGTATTTTCTGGTGTGGCTCCAGAATCGCTGATCACACACAGGAATGGCAACCAGGAATGCTTCTGCTGCTTTTCCAGCCAGAAGGGCACAACTGTCCTCAGGTGCACATCTGTGTCTGCCCTAAGATGCTACCGAGTAGTGGAGCTGCCCAAAGATCTGCCACCAGGTGGCCTGGCTGTGCAGGTGAGCAGGAAGTAGGCTCCATAGCTGCCCCTTGCTCGGTCACCCGCATGGCAGGGGTTTCTGGAGGGCTGGTCATCCTGGGTTTGAAAAACACACACTGTCGTTCTTTTCAAAGTGAGCGTGGTTCTGAAATAACTTGGAGGGGCTGGGGATATAGCTCAGTTGGTAAAGTGCTTGCCTGTCAAGCCCTAAGGCCCTGGGTTCAATCCCCAGCACCGCAAAAAAAAAAAAAAGAAATAACTTGGAGCCTATGGGTGCCAATGCCAGGTGTTGAGGAGTGCTCCGTGGTCTGCCAGGATGAAGGACCAGGCTCCAGGTGGTCAGGGAAGGAAAGGGCTAAGCAGCTTGGGGTGCTCTGGAGAGGTGTGCAGCTGGGAAGCATTGCGAACGAATCGTGATCTGTCCAGGCCAAAGCGAGAGGAAACCCTTTTTAGATTCCTCAGCTTCCACAGCAGTTTTGCTCTCTAACTCTCACTTGTGTTGCTTTCTTCCTTCCTTCCTTCCTCATTCAACAGAGGGTAGGAAGCACTACCCAACTTCCCAGACCCTGGGCCTGTCCTGGGAGAGAATAAGACTGTGATCCCAGCTTCCTTCTGTTTAGAGGCTAGAGGGGCAGCAGGACCGCCCTGGAAACATTAGAATTAATTTTCATACAAATACAGCAAGCCCATGAAAATGCCCAGCCTCTCCGGCCTCCCGCTTCCCCGCCTCTAGTTGCACTTGATGTGTGGCAGGCAGATGCATCTAA
This sequence comes from Glaucomys volans, assembly GCA_020662805.1. Lineage (NCBI taxonomy): Eukaryota > Metazoa > Chordata > Mammalia > Rodentia > Sciuridae > Glaucomys > Glaucomys volans. Next base: position 154,567 of record JAJEJO010002637.1, read on the forward strand.
TTCCTCCTGATGGCTCATGCACCTCTTCTGAGTGTAGGGCTTTCAGAGGTCCGTTAACACTCGACTGTTTAAAAATTCTTCCTCTAGTAAGAACTGGCTTTCCTGAAATCATCTTCTGACGCTTTGTAAGAGACTCTCCTTGGCTTCTCTGCACCCCAGCCCCACTCTGGTTGGAAGTTCCTGTTAACGGTCCATAGGAAAGGGGTCACGGTTCTTCTAGGTTAAGTGTGTGAATGGACGGAACATCTTCTGGCTCCCCGAAGCCGTCTCTGAGAAGGCAGGAGCTGTCCACTAGGGGCTCAGAACTCTGTATAGGAGTCCAGATGGAAGAGGTCGAGATCCAGTTCGTGACCTATCCACTTAAACTTTCCTTTTGGACAAATGGGTCTTGTCCTTTGTCACTCACCTTCAGAATGCCCACCTTGACCCTCTTCTGTCTCTTGCATAAGTTTTGCTTTCTATTTCGGGGAACGCTTTCAAGGCCTGAGGCCTTAGGCAAACCTGCAGGAGGCTCCCTTCTGCAAGCACTGCCTAAGTCGGTGGGATTTCCTGCTTGCCCTGCCACTGAGCAGCGAGCAGCTTACGGTGCACCTGGCGGGCAGAGGTGATTTAAAGCAGGAAACCAGAATGTGGTTCCTACTTCTGCTGGTCTGCTTTGCTGCCCGTGGGTGCGACTTGGTGTCTTAGAGGGAGAACGGGGAGGGCTGGAAGCCAGTGTGGGTGCCAGCTGATCAGGAGCAGTGTGGGAAGGGGCCCCGTGCCACGAAGCTCATTAGCATTTGTCCAACCCCTGCTTTCTCTGGGGCTCTGTGGGAACGTGCCATGCTGTGATCGTTCTCGGGAACCTTCCTTTTTAAACTTTGCTCTGCTAAAAGCATTCAGGAAGAACAGTCCGTAAACAAATAAACATCCTCCCACCTAGTCCTGAAAAGCTCTGGGTTGTGCATAACTAGGAGCCCAGGCGGTGACAGCCGCTCTGGAGGGCTCAGTGTACCAGCCTCCCTACCTTTGCGTGTGTTGGAAGATGAGAAGGTAAAGGGGGACTTCTTGCAGCCACGCGGAGCCCTGGGATGGTCCTTGATGCCCCACTGCCGGGGCCCGTATCTGGGTTACGGCTTCTTCCAGCCCAGATCCATCCTGTTGTTTGTTATGAATAAAACAAGCAGTTAGCAAGATAAGTGCAGAACCCATCTTGGAGGTTCATCAGGTGTGTCTCGAGCGAGTGCCTTTAGGTGCAGCTGCTGCCGGGGGTGGGTCACTGGATGTGAGTGTTGAATTTGGCAGCGCCACGGACACAGGGTGCCCTGTGTATTTGCCCTTATCGGGCACAGAATGAACACTCTGGGCCTCCCTAATGCAGCTGTGACCAAAGAGACTGGCCCCGGTCCCACCTTAGCGTCTCTAACGTCTTCTCTACCCCGTGACTCTTACCACATCCACTCAAGACTAATTTGCATCCAGAGCCATGTTTTTCCTCCATGGTCAGAGGTCATTCTTGCCAAGGCTGGCCCTGGGGAACCGGACAACCACCGGAGGCTGTTGGGGTCCATGGAAGAATCAGGAAGCAAGAGGTGCTTGCAGAGAGGCCAGTCTGCAGGGCAGGAGTCTCCCTGCACCCCCAGTGTCCCTTCCAGCCACAGCCCCCCGCCATCCCCTCCCCTCATGCTGATCGCCCCTTACCTCTGTGTGGGGATTCAGGTGATTTCCCAGTGCTGCTTTCTCATGTTTCCCTGATCACAAGCTCTGTGAAGGGACGAAGGCAGGGACTCCTTCCCCAGGACTCCCTAGTGTACAGTGAGAATAACAGTGTCTAAGGTGAGCTGCGTGTCACTTAACTCGTGGCTGGAGAAACTAGCCAAGGGAGGTACTTTCGTGGGGGTGCTGGGGGTTGAACCAGGACAACACTCTACCACTGAGCTACAGCCCTGCCCTTTCTATGTTTTATTTTGGGACAGGGTCTCGCCAAGTTGCCAAGGTCTGCCTTGAATGTGCGATCCTCCGGCTTTAGCCCCCTGAGCACCTGGGACCACAGGCCTGGGCCGCCCTGCTGGCTGGATGGCCATGTTTAATAGTGTGCAGATGTGCTGGCTCCTGAAGCTTCTTTCTTTCTGCACACACTTAGTGAACACCTGCTCTGTGTCGGGCAGGGTGCTAGGTGCTGGGGCCAAGTATGTAATGGTCCCTGCCCTTACGGAGCTTCGTGTCTAGGAGGGACCAGAGGTACCCATTCAGTACACACAGATAACTGCTAAGGGGGAGAGGCCTTTGTGCTGTGCCCTGTTGAGGAGACTGACCACAGGCTGGCTGTATGGAGACTGGAAGGAGTTGGAGGGAGTGGGATGACGCCTGGCACGGGCAGGTGAGTCCTGGGGCACCGTGGGCTGAGCACAGCCCCTCAACTGGAGGGGGAGACGGCCCTTTGCTGGTGACTTGGATTCCTCAGGAACCTGTTGCAGCCACTGGTGGCTTTGGGTTAGGAAACTGAACTCCGTGCAAAGCTGCTTCTGCTTGGGGAACGTGCCCTGGCCACTGTGGCCAAACGCACGCTGAAGTCGATCTGAGGGTCACTGCTGTGCTAGATGGGAATGTCAGCTCTTGGCAGGTGACCTTGGGCACGTGTGTTAACTTGGGACTCCTTAGTTGCTTGTGTGTAAAATGAGGAGAGTGTTCAAGATGCCCCAAGCCCCCAGAGCTGGTGCTGAAACTGCCCATAAGGCCAGCTGAATCATGCCGACAAGTCGAGGACCTGCGTCCACACCCTTCACGGCCACGTTCTCCAAGGAAAGAGCTTGCCAAGGGACTTCCCAGCACGACCCTCAGCTGCTGACCCTCAGCTGCAGGGATGAAGAGTCAGGGCAACTTGGAACGGGGAGGGGGTCCCAAAGCTGATTACAGGACGGTCATGCTGTGAACTGCCGTTTAGGTTGGCAGCCCCCCATTTTTCTCTTTCTCCCCGGATCCCTTTGACTAGTTTCTTCACCTTCATCTACACAATAGGACTGATTCATCCTTTAAGACTCAGTTAAAAAACAAATTGTGATGGAATTCTGAACTCCTGCAACCATGAAGGGTTCCACCAGGATTTCAGACTATCGCAGAAAGGATTTGTCAATGATTTGTTGGAATGGGGCGATTTCTGTGTGTGTCTTCTTGTCTCGCAATAGAGAACGTATTTAAGGTTTGGATTTGTGTAACTAGGGCCTGTGTCCACCAAGGACAGAAGGTCCAGCGCCTGCTTTCTTCCTCCCTCCCTCCCTTTCTCCCTTCCACCCCCTTATTCATGGACCAGCAGTCAGTGAAAGTCCACCGACAGAGCCCAGTGGCAGCTGTCCACAGGGGAGATGAGTCCCGTATTTATGGAAACTTTCATCCTAGAAGCTCTGGAGGTCCGTCCTGACTGGTGTGACTCACAGCACAACTGTCGGCTAAAAGCACTTCAGACAGGACTGGTTCCCAAATACATGCACTGAAAATGGAGTGTGTGTGTGTGTGTGTGTGTGTGTGTGTGTGTGTGGTGTGTGTTATTTTGCTCCAAGAGCAAATGGGTCCCAGGCATGGTGTGGCATGTCTCAGTCAAACTGCATGTAATCAGAACATGGGAGAAAATCAGGTCACTTTGTCAGTTTTTTCCATCATGGAAACTCAGTTACTTTCTAATTATAGATGGTGGCTGGGCGTGTGGTAAGCTAAAACTGGTTCCATAGGAGCCCTTGCCCCGCTCCTTCCCCTGAACATGACCTGCAGGAGCAGGTGGAAAGCCAGTCTGGAATTGCTTGCGGCAAGCCTGGGCTTTTCGTCGTTCTTTGTCCAACAGACGTTCAACCTGCTTGTCTGCTCTGTTTTGTGCTGAGGGAAACAGGAGAAGCCTGCTGGGCGTGGTGCACAGCCTGTGACTTGGGAGGCTCAGGCGGGAGGATCTCAAGTTTGAGGTCAGCCTCAGCAAGGTCCTAAGCACCTTAGGAGACCCCTTGTAAAAATAAAACAACAAAAAAAGGACTGGGGATGTGGCCTAGTGGTTGGGTTCAATCCTAGTACCACCCTCCCCCCACCAAAGCAAGAAAGAAATAGGAAAAGCTTGACATGAATTTCATCACATCATCTTGAGTGATTGTGTCAGGGAATATTCTGGAAAGACGCAGAAGTTGGTGCCCTCTGCCACTCAGCTCCTACTTGCAGTTCACACAAAGGCTTTTCCTTAAACTTTTTTTTTTGGAACCAGGGATTGAACTCAGGGACACTTGGCCACTGAGCCACATCCCCAGCCCTATTTTGTATTTTATTTAGAGACAGGGTCTCACTGAGTTGCTTAGGGCCTCGCTAAGTTGCTGAGGCTGGCTTTGAACTCGCGATCCTCCTGACTTAGCCTCCCGAGTGGCTTGGATTACAGGCATGCGCCACCACGCCCGGCTCCTTTTCCTTAAACTTTAACCCTCTCTGAGTTGATTTTGATCTTTGCTTTGCTGTGCAGCTGAGAAACATTTCTAGGTCAGAGTCAAGGCTTTTGTAAAGGGGTGCGTTGGAGTTCCATTTGTCATTTTTAAAGGTCAGGAATTTTTAGTTATTCAGGTAATGCATGGCCATTGCCAAACTATGAAATAGAATAAGGAAATGGGAGTAACTCAGCCCCGTGGTGCCGCTAGGGCGTCCCCACCGCAGTGATCTGGTCTGGTCTCTCCGGCCCCCTCTCTTTCCCCAGGACCAGGGAGGTGGATCTGTGAGGGCTCGGGGCCTCTCTCCTCCGGTTCCCCGCACCTGCTAAAGAGGATCATTTTTGCCCCTTTTCAGGCTGGGAGGAGGGAGGCGGCAGTGACTCGAGTGGGGTGTCTGGGGTGTGGGGGAGGCAGTGCTGCAGGCGGGGCCTGAGGGTCTGCAGAGGAGCAGGGACACTGGGTCTGGACCGGCTTCGTGGGGGTACATGGGCTAAATTCCATCTCTGACCTTGGAGAAGCGGACAGATAGAGATGGCCTTGTGCCTGGCTTGGGTTGTGGGTGGAGGACGGCTGCTATCCTATTTCTGTATTTTCTTTTTTTAAGTGTTCATTTTATCCGATTCCAAAGTAATATACAAGTTATGGCGATTTCCACTCGTGGCTCTTTCACCTGTGTGGTAACCCCCCTCACGGACAGAATGTCTGTGGTGGTCTCCTTGCTTTTACCCAGTGTCTTCTCCTGGTCTGCCACCTTATGAAGTGTCCCTCAACTTTGGAAAACAGCTGCACATACGGAGCTGGGAGGCAGCTGGGTGGGGGCACACTGGCCTGCCCGGGCCAGTGCTGGGGTCCATCTCCAGCCCTGCAAGTGAACCAATCAATCAATCAATTACAGCCACGGCCTCTTTGTGACTCGAGTCCTAACTCAAGTGCTCCCTGGACAGCAGGGCGTAATGGAGAGCGATTCCGGCAGCTCGCCCGGGCCCTGCAGCAAGCTCGCCATGGAGGGTGGGGCTGCGGGTGCGGGGGACGCTTGGTCCCTCTGAGTGCCAAGGCTCCAGCCTGCTGTTGGCAGGAGGGAAAGGGGCCCAGAGGGCTTAGATTTTCTTGTTCCAGGAGAAGCAAGCTATGCCAGGTTTTATGGATTTTTTTTTCCTTTTTTGAAATATATACACGAGGCTTCAAATAAAAGTTAAAAAAAAAAAAACACACTGTCCCCAGAAAAGAACTGCAGATGACACGTGGCCCCGGAGGCCCTTGTGCAGGGGCTGCCCTGCATTCAGCCAGCCCACAAGTCCTAGGAGTACTGGAAGGGCCCTGAGAGCTGGGAGCAGCCTCCTGCGTGCCAGGCCCAGGAGGCTGGACAGCTAGTCACACAGCCTCCCAGAGTGGCCTCAGGCTCCTACCTGGTCCTCCAGGAAGAGGGAGGTCCTGGGTTCTAACCTCTGAGCCTCCTGTGCTTATTAGAGAAAAGTGCTAACAGTGTCCACCTGACCAGGCGAGAGGTTAATGCTGAATTGGATGGAGGGCTCGTCAGTGCTCAGTGATCAGCCGCTCCTCTTTCTCCCCACCTCCACGCCCCCTGTGCTGGGCGCCAAGCTCATCCCTGCCCCCCCATCTTGCAGGTTCCTGAGCCCCTTCAACATGATCCTGGGAGGACTGGTGGTGGTGCTGGTGTTCACGGGCTTCGTGTGGGCTGCCCACAACAAGGACATCCTCCGCCGGCTGAAGAAGCAGTACCCCACGGCCTTCGTCATGGTGGTCATGCTGGCCAGCTACGTCCTCATCTCCATGTTCGGGGGAGTCATGGTCTTCGTATTCGGCATCACTTTTCCTCTGCTGTGTAAGTCCACCTGAGTTTCTCTTCTCATAAGGAGAACGCAGTGCAGTTGTCCCGTGGGGTCACGTAACCGTTCCTATGTGTGTTGGCCCGCCTGCTCTTGAGGTCCCCAGTACGGAGGTCAGGCCTGATGGTTCATTAAGCCCACAGACATGTGGACACGTGCTGTCTTCTGCACCCTGGAGACCCAGGAGTAAGCCAGACCCACAGGAGCCCCGTTCTAGTCCGCCTGTTTACTGCTGAAGCTGAGACCTGAGCAGAACACCCAGAGGAGGAAAGGTTAAACAGGGGCTCACGGTTTCAGAGGTTTCCAGAGGCTCGAGGCGAGGCAGGACATCGTGGCTGAAAAGTGTGGCCGAGGAGGCAGCTCAGGTGGTGATCAGGAAGCAGAGAGGCTTCCCACACCAGATACAAACACACCCAAAGCTACGCCCCCACCTCCTGCAGCCACACCCACCACTCCAATTAATCCCATCAGAGGTTAATTCTCGGGGCTAAGACTCTCATTACCCAATCATTTCTACTCTGAACCTTCCTGCGTTCTCACCTGGGAGCTTTGGGGGACACCTCACATCCAGACCATAACAAGCCCCGAGTCCTGCAGCAGGACCTGGCCCAGCCTGGCTGGGCTCCAGGGGTGGCTCTGCTGGACAGAGCCCTCGACACCCTTCACATTGGCCTGACGCAGGAATGAATGTGCTTGTCATTTGGAAGTAGATCATTTCCTGCCTTACTCAGAGGATCCTTATTAGCGCCCAGCAGTGGTAAGTCCATGAGAATATTGGACCCGAGCACCCTGGTTCTGGTGAAGAGAACTAGCCATTTTCCACACTGTACGTGGATATGTGCTAAGATTCCAAACACTGGCAGCCTGCACTAGAGGAGAGAGGAAATCCCCCTCAGCAGCAGCAGTCGGATTGAAGTTCTAGTGCATTAAGTTGCAGCGACGACCCTTTAACTTAAAATAGCAACTTACCTGTGCAAAATTATCTGCCGACCTGGGGTTTTGGAAGGTCAAGCTCAGAGCATCTGCAGGTGGATCCTGTTCTTGGTGGTCAGAATGTTTGGATCAGACTTTTTGAAAATGCCTTCAGGTTTTCCTTATGTGGCAGAGGCTCGTGTTTGAGATTCTGTTTGAACCAAGCTGCGGACTTTAGTGCCCTTCCACACACAGGCCCCAGGTGTGCGAGTGAGCCTGGGGTTGGGGTGCTGCCCATTGGTTAGCGCTTGCCTAGCACATCCCAGGTTCTGGATTCCATCCCCTGCACCACAAATTAAATGAATAAATTTGATAATATGTGGATAGATTGATTCTGGAGTCCCACCCCATTCTCAGTTGGAACTTGGGGTGTAGAGAGGGGTCTGTCTGTCGGCAGGCTCTCAGCGCTTGGATGTGCCCTGGGTATAGGCCACATGGGTGTCTGCTTAAAATCCAGCGTCCCTTCACTTCAAGGTTCTGGCTCAGGAGGCCCAGGAGAGGGGCTGAGGCATCTGATGATAAGCAGATGGTAGGGGGCTCCTAATGCTCACCGACCCTGGAAAACCCACTCCAGGAGACGCCTTGAGAGTGGGCTTGCCCCGTGGCTCCCGCAGGGAGCCTGCAGAGTCCCAGAGGGAGCAGGAGGCCCTGTCTGGGCCACCTCTGCCAGGTGGGCTTCTGTTCGGGTCACAGGGAGGGAGACCTGGCTGCTCGTGGCTGCCCTGCGGGGTGCCGAGTGGCGGAGGAGAGCCCTGGCTCTGTGCTCACCTGGTCCTGCCTTCGCAGTGATGTTCATCCACGCCTCGCTGCGGCTGCGGAACCTCAAGAACAAGCTGGAGAACAAAATGGAGGGGATCGGTCTGAAGAGGACGCCCATGGGCATCGTCCTGGACGCCTTGGAGCAGCAGGAGGAGAACATCAGCAAGTTCACCGACTACATCAGCAAAGTGAAGGAGTAGGCGGGCGGCCCCTGGGTCTGCAGCCCGGGGCCCCGCCGGCCGCGCCCACCCTCCTTTGCTTCTGAACAGGAGGTGCCCGTCCACCAGCCCGCTGGCTCCTGGGCAGCATGCTCCAGCCGCCCGCCCTGCAACAGCCCCGGGGACCCAGGGAGGGGCCCAGGAGCCGAAGCCACCCCCCTCCTGCTGGGCCCCAGGTGTCACCAGGTGTCACCGTGTCTGTGAAAGCGGCCTCGCAGCGCCCGCCGCCGTCTCGCAGGTCAGCATCGTGCCAGGCCAGCCGCCCGCCCGCAGACCCGCCCTCCGCCTGCTTGCAGCCCCTCCCGCGCCCCTGCCGAGCCCCTGGGACGGTCGCACGGGGTCTAGACTAGCTTAGTTCTCATTGTTTTTCTTTTAAAATCAAAGACGCTCCCTCTCACTTTGCCACCTGTTTGACGTGCAGTGAACACTGGGTAAAGCCAGTTCTTTATACTTTGTTTACGAATATAAAGATAGCTGTTTAGAATATTTTGTTAAATTTTTGTAAATTTTTTGAGATGCTGGTCCTGTTTTTCCGCCAGCAGGTGGTTGCTGCGAACTTAGTCACCTTCCTTAAGGTGGTGACACTATGTAGCCTGTGTTACCCTTGACAGACTTGTTAAAAAACAAAATAAAACTGAACTTGGGTTTGGTTTGTGGTGCACATTGTTTTGGTTGTTATAACGGGGGGGGGGGGGGGGGGGGGGCGCCCAGGGGTCCACGGTAATGTTTCTTGTATGTTTTCTATGGTTTAGTTTAGCTTTTGTTTGTTTTTTTCTGCGGTGCTGGGGATTGAACCCCAGGCCTTAGGCAGGCACTCTACCAACTGGCTATGTCCCCAGCCCCATGGTTTAGTTTTAACTGGTGCATTTAGAAAAAACACAAGAATGTGCCTTTAGTCAACTCCTTGGGGGCACAAAGAAGACAATAACTCTTCTGAAGTTTGAAAAGCCACCTTTAGATGCCCAAGACTTTTAAAGCAGGAATGGCCACTGGTTTCTGCATTCCATGAAAATTTGGGATAGCAATTGTGACAACCGAGTCCTTTGGCAGACATCAGGGTTAAGATAGCTTGAGTTTATGTCTTCTGTTACCTTGGTCCCTTTACTTCCCATGTAGTTACAAGTAGATTATTGAAAACGTTTGTGCCCCAGTCCACGGGTGAACTCTAGCATGGAACTCTGAAGACCGTGGGGAAGCTGCACGTCCCAGAATAAAAAGCAGCGGCATTTTCTGCTCCGAATTCTTCTTGCATTTTAGTTTCTCAGCCAACCCAAAGTTTTCAGCTTAGCCCAGTAATACCACCAGTATCTCAGCAGCAGTCTAGAATCTGCATCTTGACCCAAATATGAAGAATGAAATTCTCAAAGGGTTTTTTTGGGGGGTGGGGTGGGGCGAGACTTCATTTAATGCACGTCTACATTATGTATCTGAGAAACTCGGCGACCACCCCTTAGACCGTGAGGATGTTCTATGCATCAATCACGCTCAGCCTGTGTCCAACAGCGTCTCGCAAAAACTTCAGACTTGATTAATCTGCAGCCAGAATTGAGGTCCGAGGGGCTCTGCTCTTAAACCTGACGTGGATTTTACACTCTTCCCAGACCCTTCCGTTTTCTGCAGGGTGAGTCAGTTCTGCTGCGTAGCTTCATTTTGGAGAAAGTGACAACTTGAATTAAAAATGTTTGAGCTGCCGCCCCTCTCTTGCCAAAACCTGGGTACCGAGGCAGGGACTTGGGAAACCGGATCATCTTTTCTTTGAGCATCCTGGTGTTAAAGTCCTGTTTCAGTACCAGGAGCACTTCTGAAACTCCACCTTGCTGAGGTGAGCAGGCCCTGGCTCGGGTTCCCAGAACTTCCCTCCAATGCTCAGGCTTTCGTAAGTGGGGGCAGAGAGAAGCCTTTGGGGGACCATCCTGTGCAAGGGTCCTGGGGCATGCAGGAGGAATTTACCAAGAGGGATTTAAATTTATTTACCAAGAGGAATATAAAGGGTCGGTGGGCCTGAGACTGTGAGGCAGCCAGGGAGACCTGAAGGACAGGACAGGGAGCGCAATCCTGTAAGCTTCCTTCAGGTTTGGAGAAGAACCAATCAGACTGGGAGACTAAGGCTAAGGTACCTAATTGTGTGCGTACCCGTAACAGCTAAACCCAGCTTGCCAACGCCTGTTATTTAGCCCTCCATCTTTTTTTCCCTACAAAGCTGCGGGGCGCTGCCACTGTCCACACAGAGAAAGGCGGTCCCAGGCTTTTTCACAGATGCAGGGTCTACTTTCCTTATTACTGTTTTGGTGACACTCTGTCCACATCCTCTAGGGTCATGTTCCTGAGATATCCCTCAGAATACCCCAGAACATGAGATGAGCCCCTGGGGGAGAGCCAGGCAGGGCCGGAAATGAAATCTGCCCGATTCTCCCGAGTGAGCCAATGAACCACCCTTGCATTTCAAACCCAGGAGCACAAGGTGCCCTTCATGTGCCCGTGAAGCTCGCCTCCTCCCCGTGGTGTGTGGCGCAGGACCCCGAGAAGCTGGCAGGAGGGAGACGGGAGTGCAAAGTCAACACTTCCATCCTATTTATTGTTATTTACCAGAAGGAAGCAAAAGTTTGCAAGAATGTTTCAAACTGCTGCTTCTGGAAGCATGACTCTCAAATCTCACCCAAGTCACTCAGATTGATTGGCAGTAAAAACGTGGCCTGTGAATATTCCATTCTATCTCGTCCACCTTCCTCTTCTGCCCGTTTTCCGCGTGGCCTGAGCTCTGTGCCTCTGCCCAGGTGTTCGGGGTCGCTCCCAGCAGTGCCGCCCAAACAGCCTGCAGCTTGAACCCTAGTCATTGCTTCGGTCTCTGGCACTTCTAGATCATTCTGTTGCCACTTACGCCAGTTCTTTTGGCAGTTGCACCTGTGATTAAAGCATTTGAAGAAAAGGGGAAAAATTAATCCTGGAAATTCAAAAGCTTCACAGCAAAACCCACAAATCCACGCCGCAATGGGTACAGAACGGGTAAGAAACGCTGGCGAGAGCCCTCCAAAGTCACGACAGAGCAGCCGCCGCCTCGGCCAGCACCCCCGGGGCACCTCCTAACGCCTGGGAGTGTGTCCAGGTCTTTGGGCACATGGACAATGTCATCACTGAAACAAGGGGCAGGGGCCGGCGTGGGCCTCAGTTCAAAGCTGGCACTGCCTTTACTGCCTGGGTGGTGCTGGGCACCGGTTTCCTTGGCTGTAAAGTGACAATAGCTAGCCACGTCACAAGGGGCAACATTAAGTTACAGAGTACAAGAGCGTGATCGATATTAACACCTATTTTTAAGAACATCTCACTGTATCCTACAACAGCTTTGTTCAGAGGAAATGACTCAGAGAAGGGAGTCACTTCCCTAAGGACACACAGCTAGGAAGTAGAAGAGCAGGATTTGAACCAAATCTGCCTGTAGAAACACCACTGCAAGATTAACAGATATGTCATTTGTCCTCTTGGAAGGGACTCCTAATTTGCTGCTCAGTAGAATTTAAATATATTAAACTCCCCGAGGACAAAAAAAAGAAATAATCACAGAGTAACGTAAGTCCAACTTTGCAAAACGGCTTCCTGCTTCTGTTCATAGGGAAGCTCAGCAGTGCCAAGGAAAGGGCCCCGGGGAGGGAAAGGGGAACCTCTGGGGAATGATATTGGCTAAACATTGTTTTATCATCCACATGTGCAAATGTCACAACCAATCCCACCACTATGTGCAATTAACATGCACCAATAAAAATAGGGGGATAAACCAAACGCTCACCCTTCTCAGTTCCAGTCCCCAGGGAGGATCATTGTCAGAAAGAGACAAACCAACCCAGGCAAGTCCTTACGGGTTTCAAGAGGCCCACATCCTGGGAGGGTGACTCATGTGCGTACCTTCCAGAAGATGCTCAGAAAGTTAAGGGATGCTCTGTTTGTACGACTAAGGCTGTTTCTCCCTGGATGGCCCATCTCCACCCGCCAGGGCAGCCACCTGCTCTGACTCTTCTCAAAGCAGGTCCTGCCCATGACCATGGCTACAAAGTTCCCCAGTACCCTGCCCACCAGAGTGGATTGTGCACGTGCTGCCACCTGCCCAGCCTTCAAGCCCAGGGTCCTCCATGTACTGCCGCCCTCTGGGGAAGGGGACAGGCTGTACCTTGGCAGGCTCACCCCCAGAAAACACCGATAATCAAGAGCAACGAGCAACAAATGGGCCAAGTTCTTAGCTACAAAGTTGCAATAAATGGCTAGAACAGTGCAGCCTTTGCCAGCCACAGTGGCACACGCCTGTGATTGCAGCTGCTCAGGAGGCTGAGGCAGGAGGACTGAGTTCAAAGCCAGTCTCAGCAAAAGCGAGATGCTAAGCAACTCAGTGAGACCCTGTCTCTAAGTAAAATACAAAATAGGGCTGGGGGTGTGGCTCAGTGGTCGTGTGCCCCGAGTTCAATCCCTGGTAACCCCCCAAAAAAGCACAACCTTTGAATTACAGATCTTCATATATGTTTATATATACATCCAAGGCTTCCATAGTAGTATTGTAAATAGCAAAATGGGGCACTGACCCAGCAAAACAAACCAAGAGGCATAACATCTTTTTTTTGGTACTGGGATTTGAACCCAAAGGGACTTCACCACCAAGCCATATCCCCAGCCTTTTGTTATTTTGAGAAAGGGTCTCACTATGTTGCTTAGAGCCTCACTAAGTTGCTGAGGCTGCTTTGAACTTGTAATCCTCCTACCTCAGCCTCCCAAGTTGCTGGGGTCAGAGACATGCACTGCTATACCCAGTAGCAACACTTGCGAATGTGGTCACCCTGCAGCTCACTGGGAGGAGAGGGGTCAGTAAATGATTGTTGGTCAGCTATGTGGAAAAGAAGTGATTAAGCCGACTTCTTTCTTCCCCCTTACTCCTAAATATTACCCTTTAATTCATCTGTAACATCAAATATTTTTTAAGAACTAGGAACTACAGGAGTTGTAAGGAAAGTAGGTATTTTCGTAGCATTCAGAGGCGACGCGTCCAAGCAGAACAGAAGACAGAAACCAGGACGCAGAAGCAGCCAGAGCTGGTGCCACACAGCATCCACCCTAAGAAACAGGGGCCAAGTGGCAAGGTGGGTGGGGAGCCCCGCTCCCGGCACCATCAGGTAGGCAGAATTGGTGTTTTGAGGGAGCGTGGTGTGCGTGGGTGTCCACAGTGGGCGTCCAGAGCAGAGACGAGCAAGACCTGCCGAGGGGCGTGGAGTTCAGCAGGAGATGGACACTGCGTCCGCAGGCCGCCCCTGCAGCAGCGCAGGAGTGGCTGTGAGCAGTTCCTGGCAGGCGGAAGCACCCAGAAGGCGTGGCTCACGGTCTGATTTTGTGTGTAAGAAGAAGTGTTTGAGACAAGCCTTGGGAATCGGGCAGGCAGACAGAACACAAGCTCATCCGAGGCACAGGGTGGTGACGAGGTAGGAAAGCAAGGCCCTCCTAGGAGAATTCCAGAGATGCCATTTGCCACGGATGCTCTGAGGTCAGGGTTGTCAAAATGTGCTCCCAGAAATGGGCCGCATCAGCATCACCAGAGAACTGGCCAAAACTGGACGTCCCCAGGTCCCTCCTAGGGCCTGCTGAAGCAGAGACTCTGAAGAAGGCCCAGTGATCTATTAAATTTGAGAATCACTACATAGACTTCACAAAATTGTACATCAAAATCTTTCCCATTAGATATTATGGGAAAGTGACTTCTGGACTGCCAGGCGCAGTGGCCCATGCCTGTAATCCCAGCACTTGGGAGGCTGAGGCAGGAGGATCGAGAGTTCAAAGCCAGCCTCAGCAACTTAGCAAGGTGCTAAGCAACTCAGTGAGACCCTGTCTCTAAATAAAATACAAAATAGGGCTGGGGATGTGGCTCAGTGGTGGAGTGTCCCTGGGTTCAATCCCTGGATCCAAAAAAAAAAAAAAGAGTTCCTGGACTATAAATGCTCTTCTGAGGTGAGCTTGAAATGAAATGTCACAGCCTTTTTTTCCACATGGTCTCCCTTTTTAAAGATCATAGAATTTCCACAGTTACAGTTCACATTTGGCTTTGGCTCTTGTAGAGTCTCCTGATTCTGTTGTAGAGGCAGGAAATTGAATTTGAAGACAACTCTAAGGTTTTGGATCTGAATGCACGAGAGAATACAAACATCAGATGTGTTAGGTTTTGTCACTGTGGCCAAACGCCTGACATAAACAGTTGAGAGGAAGAAAGACTGATTTGGCTCACAGTCTCAGAGGCTTCAGTCCATGGTCATTGGCTCCAATGTCATGGCGGAAGGCAGTGGCAAGAGAGCTGCCCAGCTCACAGCAGTCAGGCAGCAGAGAGAGAGGAAGGGGCCAGGGACAGGATACAGTCCCCAGCAGTCCACACATGGATTGATCCACTGGTGAGGGTGCAGCCCTCAGGATCCAGCCATTTCTTCAGAGCCCCACCTCTGAACCTTGCTGCATTGGGGACCATGCTCTCAAACCTTGAGCCTTTGAGGCCAAAATCCAGACTCAAAGGGTAACACCAAGGAAAGCTGGGAACCGATACAACAACCAGGCCCAAGCAAAAGAGCTTAGTTTGGGGACACATTGACCACGGATGCTAAAAAAAAGCCTTGGGGGATCTGCAAGGGAAAGGGAACTGGGGACTGTCCCAGATGATGTGATACAAAAGGAGAAGATGGGAAGCAAGATGGCTGAAGGATAGGATCTCAGACCCTGGCAGGAGAGAAGGAAGATCTAACAAGTGAAGCCAAGAAGGATGGCCAGAGGCAGGGGTGAAGGTTGAGTCTAGAATCTTAAAGCGAGTGCTTGATCACCCAGGAGCCTTGGGGTGAAGAGGCTGCCTGGGATATCACGGTGGAGAGATGTTCAAAGCCCCTCGCCCGCATGGAACCTGGGGTCTGCTTGAAATGCAGAATTGAGCAGGTCCCGCAGTGGGATTTGTAGCTCAGTGAAAGGTGCAAACACTCCTCTGGGTGGGACTGGGTGGGGGGCATGAACCCCAGTGCGTGTGAAGAGGAGGAGCCCAAGGAAGCCTAAGGGAGAGGAGTTGTGGCTGTCTAATCAACAAGGCCCGAGTAACAAGGGCAAAATAACACCTCCCCAGGAGCCGGATAAGGGATGTCAGTGAGCGAGGTGTGGCAGGTGGCCGGCAGGAGGGCAAAGGAGAAAGCTGGAGAGGCCACCACCCACTGGAGGGAGCAGCAAACACAGAAATGGCCGAGGAGAGCCTGCCCAGGAGCAGGAGGTCCTGGGCTCGTCTCCAGCTCTGCAGAAGTGGAGGGGTGAGGCCCCGCCAAGGCGAGCCCCGCGAGGCAGGCCACCTCCAGGCGATTTTTTAACGTGATATTTAAATCTTTATAGAACCCACGCTAAATAAAATAGGCCTGCAGATCTGGTCTGCATCCACCAGTTTTCAATCCCTGGCCCACCAAGAGGACATTCCTCTCCCACTGGACTGAGCGGGTCAGCCCTTGTGGGATGCAGCATTTGAGATCACGGGTATAAAGATTTTCCTTTGTTCTTTGGGGGCAACTTCATTTAGCAATCCCAGGCCAGAAACATGGGGTAGAGAGAGAATAAGAATTTAAATGAAACAAACAAATAGCCCCCTCCCAAAATTTAAAAATATAGGGTATTGGGATATGCTCAAGAATATATAAAAATAATATTTATAAGTCTATGGGAGAAAAATAACTAGTTTTTAAAGTTTTCTAAGAAAAAATGATTTCCAGCTGAATGTGGTGGCCCATGCCTGTAATCCCATCAACCCGAGAGACTGAGGCAGGAGGATTGCAAGTTCAAAGCCAGCCTCAGCAACTCAGGGAGACCCTTTGTCAAAATGAAAAATAAAAAGGGCTGGGGATATAGCTTAATGGTAGAGCATCTCTGGCTTAATATCCTCAGTGTTAGACACACAAAAATAAAGAATAAAATGATCTTTAGGTGTGTTAGTGAACCATGAGTGTTATAGTTAGGAACATCAGTTAAGATGAAACCACAAGATTTCAAAAGGTGATGTAGTTTTAACCTCATTACTGAAGATTTGGGTGTTGGAGGGCAACTGTGCCCCCAGACCCATAAAACCTGTGCTCCATCTCTGTGAAGTGAACATTGCCGCGTCTCATCTGACCCACCCGGATCTCTCTTTTGCTGAGATCCTGTGCCGCCACCGCTCACGGTGTCCACCGTATTTCACGGGGTCCGAGATGCACGTTTGGGATGTTCCCCCGGCTCTGAAACCAGGTGCATCTTAGCAGGTGGCCGTGCACTGAGGCTCACCCTAGGTGTGCAGGGCGCACTCGTCACTGCTCACCCTGCTGTGACCACCCCTGTGACCGTGCGCCCTGCCGCACCCTGACAGCGCTCAAAGAATGATAAAGCCGTGTGGAATTTTTTCTTATGTGACACATACATAAGAATTCTATTATTCCTGAGCTGTTGTCTGTCTAAAATGATTTCAAAATAAAAAGGTTAAAAAATTAAAATGTCTTTTAAGAGATCACACCTAAAGCAGGTATCTATGTGTCACAGAGAGGCGTCAAACCAGAGCCGCAGGGAGCAAATTGGTATCAAGGTGAAGCGGAGTTTTGTCAGTGGAATGATAAATTTTCACTTTTTTTTCCTCACAGTTTCACGGGACCAAACAGATGACACTATGTGACATTTGTAACTGAGACACATGCAAAAAGAGGGCTGTTGCCAGTCAGCCAGGCAACCAAAGAAGGAGAAATCGCCGGTTTTCCAGATTAGTTAAGAGCCATTTCAATGCGGAGGCTGTCATTGGAAAAGCTTGGCATGGTTGACTTTGCAGCACTTTTATCTTAGTTTATTTAAAAAAAATAAAAATAAAAAAAAATAAACAACCAGCCGGGCACAGTGGCACTCGCCTGTAATCCCAGCACTTGGGAGGCTGAGGCAGGAGGATTGAGAGTTCAAAGCCAGTCTCAGCAACTTAGCGAGGCCCTAAGCAACTCAGTGAGACCCTGTCTCTAAATAAAATGCAAAATAGGGCTGGGGATGTGGCTCAGTGGTGGAGTGCCCCTGAGTTCAATCCTCAGTACCAAAAAACAAAAACAAAAAAAGAAAACCCACCAAGCACATTAAGCAGTGAGTTAGGATGACAAGGTTAGCGCTTAGTAAGGTGGTGTGCTCCCACAATCACCCCTGAATTTAGGTGAATGTCTTTTGCACTAGGATTTGGCCCCAGGCTGAAGTGTTCTCAGTTGGGTCAGAGGCAAAGAGATTTGACCCTGAAAACTATAAGCACCATGAGGTCAAGACTGCCCCTGGCTTGTGCTCCCGGCTCCCTTCCCCTCCACAGGGCCAGCATTAGTGTCTGTTGGGTTGATGGCAGTGCAGGGAGGCCACCTCCCCAAAGTCAGGCAGCCAGTTCAGAAGACCATTCAGACTTCATTCCCTCTCCTGTTCTGAAGCCACCTGCTGCTTTTTCTGACCCTGTGACCACACGGTGGCTTGGATAGTCAATGGTTGGTTATGAAAGAAGTGGCAGAGCTGGTTTTCCCAAGCAGCACCCTTCCCAACCCCCAGAAAGGCAGTGTGTGCCCAAGGTCAGCAAAGAACCTGCCTAACCCCATGTGACCTCTACTGTCCTCCCCTGGCGCCTGCCCCAGAGGACTCAGACTCCCTCCCAGTCTCGGAGGGAATTCATGTTAGAAAATGGAGTGCTGGTTGCTGTGTTTCTGCAAGATGGAAATGAGAAGGACGCGTGTGCGTGCCCAGGCGTAAGCAGCATTTACCTGTTTTGAAGGCAGGGCTAGGGAAGGAGCAACTGTCTTATTTTAGAACAGCTCTTTAAAGCAGAAAAACACAAGACTCTATGGGGATGTATTTAGTGCATCTCACAAAAAACTGTGACCTTCTATGATGAAAAAACATATTTGATCTCTTGGCTCAATCAGATCACACAAGATCTGAAATAATGCAGCTCGGTGTCAGTCTGCGTGATCTGTGGAATGTCCTTCAGCCTCTGTAAATGCCAGCGTCATGACGAAAGGACTCTCATTTATGCAACTCAGCTGCAAGGAAGAGAACCTCTCCTACGGTAAGAGTGAGTCTGCAAGGTGAAGTGCTGGTAAGATGCTCTAACCCTCCGCTGGTTCAGAGAGGTGAGGCTGAAGCTCACCGCCTCTCCCACCTGCCAAGTGAAAGGTAAATGCAGCTGACACCGCCTCTCTTCATCTAAAAAGAGCGTCAGCTCTGTGCTGTCCCCAGCTACCTACAAGCCTCACCTCTTGGCCTCTTTCTTCTTTGCACCTCGCAGCAGGTTGTGGGGGATCTCTGTCAGCTGTGTGTGTCTACAATGGCGTCATTTTGTGTTTGTACTTGCGGGGTTCAGAATAGCAGGGTGCACAAAAGCTTGACCCTGACTCAGAATGGAGCAATTTCAAGATCATCTCTGCAGCTTCTTAACTGAATCTCTGAGACAGCCCATCAACCTCTCTGAGCCTCAGTCTCCTCTTTTCAAAGTGAGAATAACGGCACCTACCTTACAGAATTAAGATGACTCTATGAGTCAACTCGGGGTTGTGGTAAGGGCTCCGTGGACCCTAGCTGCTAAGATGTGTGTCCCAGAACTCATAGGGTGTACTCCTTGGGGACAGATGGTACTTTGGCCCCACTGGGCAGCTCCCTGGCTTCCCCAGGGAGTGGCGACTGGTGTCTGCGCGCACTGAGATGCCAGGGACTGAGGCTGGGGCACCGGTCATGCGGTCCCGATTCACCGTCCCCCTCTACTTACGGGTTTAAGATAGGCGACGTTGCTGTGCCGGATGTCATTCAAGAGCTGGTCTCTGGGCGTGATCTCCACCAGCGGGGGTGGCCTGTTCCTAGGCACGGGTTTGAGCGTCTTGATCACGTCTTTGAGGTTGGTCTTCTCGGGAGGCTCCCTGGCCTCGGGCATGCGGGATTTGCGTTGGATCCTCTTCAGCTTCACCACCCGGAAGGAGTCGGGGTCCGTCTTGTACTGCGGAGGCTGAGACGGCTTTTTTGCCATCTCGTTTCTGCGGCCGAAGGGGACGGCGTGGGGGCCGTGGGGGCCAGCAGGCCCCGGCGGGGGCTGCAGGAACTCCTGCATTCTGGGGTCGGGCATGGGCCCCCCCAGCCTCTCCCACATGCCCGGGGGCAGCCCCAGGCCGTTCTCCAGCATGGCGATGAGCTTCCTCTGCTCTCTGAGCTGCTGCTGCTTCTGTTCCTCCTGCCGTTTCTGCCTCTGCTTGTCCTGATTCCTGGTGAGCAGGTTCGTGACCACCATCCTGGGCCCCGGGAGCTCGAAGTGGTAGCCCACCTTGAGCAGGGTGTGGTTGGCCTTCAGGAGCCGCGCGATCTCCATCTCGGCGTGGTGGCCCAGCATGTGCCGCTGGTTGTGGAAGCGCAGCTCGGTGAGGGTCTCGTTGAACTGCAGGCACCGCATGATGGCCACGATGCCCTTCCCGGAGATGAAGTTGGACTCGATGTTGAGCGAGCGCACGCTCCGGTTCTCGCGCAGCATGTTGGCCAGCGCGAAGGCCACGCCCTCGTCGGCGCCCACGTTGGCCAGGCTCAGCGTCCGCACGTGCTTGTTCTTGCGCAGGGCGCCCACGAAGTCCAGCAGCATGTCCTTGGGGATGTTCTCGATGTTGTTGAGGTTGAGCTCCTGCATGGCGGGGTCGTTCTGTCTCACGCGCCGCAGGCTCCCGTCCAGGTCCGTCTGGTTCCCGGAGGGCCTGGCACTGACCTTCAGGAAGCTGGTGTCCAGGGCCAGCTTCTTGGGGTCCAGTTTTGATACTTTCTTCTCGCTTTTCTCCTGGGCTGCGGGCGGTTCTCGCTGTTCCTCAGGAGCTGTGGCAGCCGTCCGTGCGCTGCTGCCCTCGCCGTTTCTGACTGGCTGCTGTGCTTCTCTTGTGCCTCTTGCTGATGGTTCTCCTCTCTGTTCACCATCGTCTTCGTCTTCCTCCTCTTCTTCCTCCTCCTCCTCCTCCTCCTCCTCCTCCTCCTCCTCCTCATCTGCTTCTTGCACGTTGCTGCTGCCGTCTGATTCTCTTTTCTTTGCAGCTATTTCACTATTGAGCTTTTCTTTTAGGAACTGGGACATATTTTTATTTCCTTGCTTGCTTGCTTCCTGCCGTCCTTGAGTGTTTTCCTAAAAGAGAGTTTATGTGGGTTAGAGTGCATAGCAACGAGGAAAGACAGGAGGGCAGTATCTCCTGGAGATAAAAATAGCCAAGTGGAAAGCCATCCAGCGAGAAAAGCCAGACAATAGGCCGCACCCACGTGCTCTCCCACCTGTGGGCACAGGGGCTTCTGCTGGCTGCCCAGGCAAGGGTCTGTGGGATGTGTCCAAGGAAGGGAGAGGACCACTCAAGAAAACTCCAGGGAGAGGGAGCTTTGGAGGATGGTTGCTTTTCATCTTACGTAATTCTTGAGTGTTTGAATTTCTATATAAATAAACCACATATTCTTAACAAATATAGCCAAAACAAAGACACATTTTTAATGACAAACAATCATCTCACACACAGTGGTCCCTTGGTACCCTTAGGCAACTGGTTCCAGGACCAGGGTTGCAGAGGTCATGGTGCTCAGTCCCTTATAGAATGTGTGGTGCTTGACCTAAACTATGCAGACCTCCAAGTACATGTTCCTTAAGGTCTCTCCAGATGACTCATGATAACTAACACAGCACAGATGCTTTATAAAAAATCATGATAGTACATTGTTTAGGCAATAATGCCTCAAAGAAACCTGTACATATTCAGTTCACTTGCAAAACTTTCTTTGCTGTGGTGCTGGAGATTGCACGCAGGGCCCAGCACATGCTCTATCCCCGGAGGATGGAGCAATCTCCAGCCCTTTTTAGTATTTATTTTCAGGCAGAATCACATTAAGTTATCCAGGCTGGTCTCGAACTTGTGATCCTCCTGCCTCAACCTCTCAAGTAGCTGGGACTACAAGCTTGTGCTGCCTGCATTTGGCTTGAACTAAGGAAATTTTTTATTTTGATCCATGGTTGGTTGAGTCCAGGGATGTGAACCCCCAAGGACAGTGAGGGCCAACTGTCTTAAAATAAAAGTAAAACCTAGCTCACTTTTTTTCTGATTTTTAAAAAAATTATTTTTACTGTTTTTTTTTCTGAATGTGTGGTGCTGGGGGCCCAACCCAGGACCGGTGCCTGGTAGGCAAGTGTTCTACCACTGAACCACAACCCCAGCCTTGTTTTATTTTTAAAGTGATGTTCAATTCCAGAAGTAAAGTTATTTGTTTTGAAAACTTTATACAGTTTTTTTTTTTAAATCAACACATGGAAGTCTTTGTTTTGTACATAGCTGAAGAGGATCTTTGCACTCGATGACCCTGGCTTACACAGTAATTTCCTTATTGCTCCAAAATTTACATGCCTGAAATGTCTGCGAATCTCATGAAGCATGTAATCCCATTTCCCTGAGACCAGGACGTGATGTGGGGTACGTGAGAGCTGTCTGGCAGTTTGGAATATGTATTTTTTAATGATTTGGATTTCGTCTGCTCAGTTATGTGGAAACTGACTTCTGTAGACGCAGGCTCACGGCCCGCTTCTTTTGAAGAACGGTGCCTAGAAGGAAGAGCCAGCTATAAAAGGAGAGTGTTATGCTGAGATCTAGAAATTGCCGGTTTGGGAAGGAAAGCAGCAGTCCCTGGGTGATGTTTTTAGAGTCTTGTGCATTATGACCCTTTCCTGTACAAGATGGGTACCTCAAGGATGTCCTTTTGACACCAAGCACAGCAGCTGGGGACATGGGCTCATCAGAGCCTGAACTACAGCAGGTGAGGATGGAGGGTCGACCAGGGCCCTTAACCCCCCAGGCCTTCCCCTGCACTTCTGGTGTGTCCCAGCAGGGGGCGCCACCACCAAGCCGTTTCAATGGCACCCGCTGAAGCAGGGGTGTTGAGAGCGCTCCTTTCGTTCCTTCTAAAACTTGTGTTCCCAAGAACTACCTTCGGCGTAAATGCTCTCTGAATTTTACCTTCAGCTCTAACCTGACCAAGCCAACCATGTGTTTTCTTGAGCTGTGTACATGTTCAAGTCCTCCTGAATGTGAAGCCCATTGACTGCCCCGTGAAGGACAGCCAGAGTGACGGTCATGTGACCGGACGTCACACCTGAAAGAGACTTCGCCTGGATGGCCACTGTCCTCTTTTTTTTTTTTTTCTTTTGCGGTGCTGGGGATTGAACCCAGGGCCTTGTGCATGTGAGGTGAGCACCCTACCCACTGAGCTATGCCCCCAGCCCCACTGTCTTCTTTCTGTCAAATCATTTTTAAATGGAACATTTTTTAAAAACCATCCTAACGTACAGTAGGTTTTAGAGTCAGTGACAGTTCCATTTTCTCCATTTAAAAAATTTGAGAAAGAACTAGAACAGCTTACTACGACCAGTTTCTAAACGTCGCCATGCCACCCAGGACATGGTGGGGATATTACACTCATTTAGTTGTTTCACTTGGTTCCATTGCAGGGTATGTGGCTAGACTTGCAGGGTCCTGTGACATCATAGGTGGCATATTGCATGGGTGAGAGAGGACACAGCTTCTGTGAGCATCTCAAAGGCCAGCCAGCCAAATAAACAAACACAATAAAGAAGGTGCAGAGAACGCTGCTTCTGGTCACGAGTCAGCGTCCCTGAGCATGGGGCCTCGTTTGCTAGCCTTCCAACAAGCAAACCCCAGAGACACGGGGGAGGAATGACCCACCCTCCCCTTGCGGCTGGGCCAGGGGTTTCAGAGAGTTCTGGCTGCAGGAGGTTAGACCTTAGGGCGCACTCTAGATGTGGGGAAAACAACAGAACCCAAAGCTGCTCCCGAGCATTCCCAGGGGCCCTGTGGATGGCCATCGGCCACCACCCACCACTGTCAGGACAGGTGCCTGGTTACCTCGGATTGCACGAAGGTGAGCGGCACCCGCTCGTCCTCCAGCATGCGCCTGGACGCCTTCTGCCAGTACATGTAGTCCACCAGCGACCTGTGGTCGAAGGGCCCCGTGGGCGGCTTGTCAGTGTGGTCCTTCTGGATCATTCCCACGGGAAGGTGGGGGTCCGGGGCCATGGCTTCCATTTCTGACTGCAGTTCCCTCAGCTCCTCGGGGGAGAGGTTGGCCAAGAGCTCCTCCTCGTCCAGGTCGCCGAGCTCTTCTGGGTCTGAGTTCTTGCTCTGCCTCGACATCGTTTCTGTTTTCTGGCTTTATTTTTACTGGAAAAGAAGAAGTAATCGCAGCTGATTTCAAAAAGAGAAGGAAGAGGGAAGCACCTCCTCGGCTCTCCTGGGGAACAGGTGCCACCCCACCCTTGTGATCTCTCCCCAGAACCCCAGCCCAGCGGGGTCTGCCCAGCCCTCTGCGGCTCAGCGGGCAGATCTATATTAAGCAGGCTGGGCCGCACAGGGTCAGTCGATGGGGCTGCTACGCTGCTCCTCTTGGGCAACTCGGGTCAGCTGTGCAAATCCATCTGACATTTCAGCACAGCTGCCTACGTTCCCAGGGAGCAACTGGTGCGTGAGTCTCTGCAGGAATATGCCTGTCCCCTCCCTGGGAGCCCCGACTGCCGCAGGCAGGTCCCTGCACACCCCAGGTCCCCCAGGAGCCCATTCTCTGTATTCACATGCCCAAGACAACTTACAAGCTGTCAGAAGGGAAATCTAGCCGCCAACCTTAATTCTCTCGGAGTGGAAAATTCACTGGAAGGTGGGAATGGGGGCCTCGGCTTGGACTCCGCTCCTGCCTGACTCTGGAAGCGGGGGGACCCGGGGGAGTGGAGCAGAGGCCTTGCCGCTCTCCACCCCGTGTAAGCTGAACCCTCGCGAGGTGTCCCTGTGAGCCAGCAGATGCGGTAACCAGCGCTAGGGTTTCCACTACGAGCGAGGGAGGAGTTTCATGGTTTAAATTACTTGTTTTTCTTGTGCAGTTTTCATGCAGCCTGGAAACATTGAAAAGGATTGAAAGTAAAATGTTAAAAAAAAAAATCTCAGACAATTACCTAAAAGAAACCACGAGAACATTTTCTTTTTTTTTTGGTAACCTCGGGGGTTACCAAATTCATCAAAATTACAAATGTGCATTTGCTTTGACCCAGCCATCTACCTCTAGAAATGCAGTCTTCAGGATGCTCCACACAGATGAAATCACAAGTGTAGAGGTTGACACGATGTAGCAGGGCACAAAGGCTTGCAAGGCACAAAGGCGTGCGAGTTACATGGCATTCATGACACAGGGGGAAACAATATTTTCAATACGGAACTGACACCAGGTAACACGTCTCGAGGAGGCACACAAAAACCAAGATCTTTTCTTTCTTTTTTTGTGGTGCTGAGGATCGAACCCAGGGCCTTGTGCATGCCAGGCAAGCTACCACTGAGTCACATCCCTAGCCCTATATTTTAAAACTTTGAACTTTGTGAATAAAATATGTGTTCAGAAATGGGCATTTATTGTACAGAAGCTAGGATAGGGCAGGTATACAGGGAATGAAATTCCCCTTGTCTCCCTGCTGAGCAGCACCTCTAATCACATTTCGGTTTATCATTCCAGTTGTTTTAGGTACACCAACTCTGATCTGCTGTCCTCTGCGGTGCTGGGAGCAGGACCCGGGGCCTCAGGCTTGCTTGGTGGTTGCTCCCACTGGGCTCACCCCAGCCCATCACCTGTTTTCTGACGGACAAAATCAGGATTTGGTTTTGTAGGCCATTATATTTTCTAGTAGTAGTTTTTAAGAGCTCCCTGTTCAAGAGTTTGGAGCTGTAGTTTACAAACTGCATAGTTCATGTGACCAGTCCTTCATTGTTGGACAGTTAGACTATTTTCATTAGTCACAAGCATGGTTCTTCAATAGATATCCTTGTAGCCAATGTTTTCAAACATGCAAATTTATTTCCTTAGGGTAAATTGGATAAATTCCAAAAGGTAAAATTTTGGGGCCAAAGGATAAGAAGAAAGTAAATACTTCACACACGTGTGGCTCAGACACCCCTTCCCGTTACTGCAAGCCATCCCCAGGATGTGTCAATCATTTTTGTGCACTATACTATAGTGTAATGTTACTATTCCAACATTACACACAGACCACCCTCCACACTAGGGGGTCTGCATCCACAGACCCAGTCAAACACAATAAGAAGTTATTTGGGAAAAACTTCAGCCACATAGACTGCTTTTCCTTGTCATTGTCCCTGAACCATGAAGCATGACCAGTATCTACATGACTCCCACACCGAGACATGGGAAGTGACCTATGTGTGAATTAGAGCAGAAGAGAAGGTGTGCACAGGTTATGTGCAAATGCTGTCTTAGGAGAGGGACTCAAGATCTGCAGACCTTGGTATTTGCAGGGGATTCTGGACCCAGTCCTGGTGGGTACCCAGGGACAATGGCATTTACATCATCTCAAAACTTGCAAGAGCGGGCTCGGTGGCGCACGCCTATAATCCCAGCACTTGGGAGGCTGAGGCAGGAGGATCGTGAGTTCAAAGCCAGCCTCAGCAACTTAGCGAGGCCCTAAGCAACTCAGTGAGACCCTGTTTCTAAGTAAAATACAAAATAGGGCTGGGGATGTGGCTCCGTGGTGGAGTGCCCCTGAGTTCAATCCCCAGTACAAAAAAAAAAAAAAAAAAACTTGCAAGAAAGAAAAGGAATGCAAGCAGTTGTAAGTGGATGTTCTAATACTTCTGCTGGCCCTGGTGGTCCCTCTAGAGCATCCAAGGGCAACAGGCTTCACCAAGCATGGCTAAATGATCTCCCAGAAAGGTGTGACCATGCACTTGCATGAAGATTTTAGAAATAGAGGAGACACGTGCATTCTGGTGACTCACCGCCAAGGCTCCTCCCCATCAGCTTTTTCCTGGGGCCCTGTGACAGGTGAGTGAGGGCTGCGCCTCAGTGGGTAGGAAGGCACCCCAGTTTGTGGACTGCAGATGTGTGGACCATCATTTCACAGAGAGCCCGCCAGGGCTGGGGCTGCCGCTCATGGTTCAGAGGATGTATTTAGCATGTTCAAGGCCCTGGGCTCCATTGCCAGCACCACAAACAAACAGAGACTCAGCCAAAAACAGATTTGTGTTCAAGGAGGCTTGGGAAATGTTCTCCTCTGCTTTTGCATTTCAGACATTTGTAAAGTGCATTTGCATTTAGAGACTCCAAGAAACCTTACACTGAAGAAACCCATTTGTTTGGCTGATACTCCCCAACCTTTGAATATCATCTACTAACATTCCGAGTCATTAACTTTCCAAATTGGCCATGCTTCGGGAAATACTGATCCAAATAAATAAATAAATAAATAAATAAATAGGACCTAGAGTGAGACCACCTGGAGCCAGGTCCCAGCTCCACCTCTTGATAACTAACTTCCTGATACTGAGCACCTACTGGCCCATAGCTAATCATAATGCATGCAATATGCAGTTATGGAGAGAATTAAATGAGGCAATATATACATACACAGTTAAGCAGGGAAGTACGCAGCACAGAGTAAGCCCTCAATAAACATTAAATATTATTATTCTCGTATTTCAGGGATAACCGCAGAGACATTTAAAGAAACACAAAAGCAATTACAATGTAGAGTCCATTAAAAAAAACATTTCCATGACGGAAACCATTTTATTAACAGCAATAAACAAAAGAATTTTTTAAAATCTTATTGCTTTTACAGAAAACAACTGAGAGACATTTAGATGCAATGGTATATAAAGAAAATAGAAACCCACATTTTGCATATAAATATGAAGCTTTCCCAAGAACAGCTTCTGAATTTTTGCTGCGTTCTTTCAGATTAAAATTCTGTTTTGATGAATTGCACCTCTCTGATCGTGACCCAGGCTCCTGCTGTCCCAGCTGGCTTGGGCGCTTCGGTGAGGGGTGCGGCTCTGGGGACTTGCCTCCTGCCGAAGGCGACAAGGAAGGGGGATCTTTCCCAGCTGCCTTCACTGCGCGTCTTGCCTGGGTGCTGACGGCGAGGGTTTCTCTGGTGCAATCAGCCTCCTTTGACAGAGACGATGGAGGTGTGCCTTCTCCTTAATGACGTTCAGTTGCTGCCGCCTCAGCAGCTTCTCACATCAGAATCCAGCCATGACAGCAGAAGGAAGGGGCGGCCAGGAGGGCGATCCATGGCAGGAGGGAGGCAGGGAGGACATTGTGGGCCATCTGTCTTCGTGCCAAAGTCTCTGGAGGAGGTAATAGTGCATCGACCCCCTGGACCCTCCCAGAAGCTGCCAATCATGACTCTCAAGTTGGGTCCCAGACTCTGTGTGCAAAACTCTCAGGTGCTCTGACATGTAAGTCCCCATGGGTGGGCATCATGGGGCTCCTGCCAGCCACGCTTTAGGGGTGGGGCTTAGCTTAGGGGATGGCATTGCTCCCTTTGTTCATCCACCCAACGGTGATTGCTGGGTGGCCCCGGTAGAGCTAGAGCCACTGAACTGTCATTCCTGTGAGGCAGCAACCAGGGAGGCTGGCCGGCTGCTGGAGGCTGAGAGGAGCACAGCACACTGGGGAAGGGAGGCCTGCAGTCCTGGAGCCAGGGGAGCCTCCCCTCAGCCGCACTCAGCCACCCAGAGGCCCAGGAAACAGCAGTGTAGTCATCCAGGCTGGGGAAGCCTTGGAACGTTCTAGCAGGCGACCTTGAACTGGCTGCCTTGTGCCCGCAGGAGATGGGCAGGGAGGCAGCCACTGCCTGGCCTGGGGGAGCGGGTCTCTTCTGAGAGTGGCTGGGAGCCCCCTGCTGCCCAGGCTTCTAGGTGAGCCAGCCTGAGGTGCCTTCCTGCAATGTGGCCGCTGGTTCAAAGGCGCTGGGAAGAGTTGGGGGAAGAGTCAAGGGAGGTAAGTGAAGACCAGGCTTCTGTGACATCAAGCCATGTTTGTGGGACCTCAGAGCTCCCCGCAAGCCACCAATCAAGCTTAAAAATAGGCTGATAAATCCCTGGGTTTCCCTGAGAGCTCCCATCTTTGTGGATTGCAATGCTTACCACATCCCGCCTTCAGCAGCCTCCCCGCAATGGGGTTCAGCAGACTCAAATGAGAGGGAGAGGGGGAGGGGAAAAGAGGGAGGGAGAGAAGTTGGGGGGAATGGAGGAAGGGAGGGAGTGAGGGAGGGAGAAAGGAAGTCATTCCAGTGGCAGGCATCTACAGTCCCAGCGACTCTAGAGGCTGGGGCAGGAGGATCACAAGGCCTCGCAACTTAGCAGGACCTTGTCTGGAAAAAACCCAGAAAGAATGGAGATGGGTCTCAGTGGTAGAGCACTCCTGGGTTCAATGCCCAGGACTGGAAAAATAAGTTTTTTTAAAATTATTGGTGGGGGAGGGACAAGGGGGAGACAAAGAGAGGGGAGAGAGAGGGAGACGCTGAGACCGGCTTCCCCTGTACGGAGACGGAGACTGTGAACACCCTTGCATCTTGAGAGCCCCGCCCGTCTCTTCTGCTCTGCGGGCCCACAGCCTCCTCGCTGTGGCTCAGTGTGCACTGGTGGCCGGTGACTTGCAGTTGGAAGGGGTCCTGATCCTGTCTGCAGCCGAAGCCCCTTCAGTGAGCTCCCATGGCCCCAGAGAAGATCTGCGGGTCCTAACGTGGTCCTTCAGATTCTCATCAGTCCATGTCACTCTGCTCCATCTGCAGCCAACTTGAGGACTCTGAGGGGTGATGCTCTCTGCCATGCCCAAGTTTCACGCCCCTCGTCCCCCCTGGGGGACCAACCTGTCGTCCCCCATCTTCACCTGGCTCTGCAGTTGCCTCCTCCAGGAAACCCTCCCCAATTCTGACCACTGGGCATGGTGTTCTTCTGATGTCCTTGCTGAGGACCGGACACTTTCCCATGGCCCTGTCCATCACTGCCAGTTCACTGGCCACTCTTTCCTCTAAAGACAAGAATGGCCTTGTTTGTCACTGCCTCGATGGGACCTCACATAGTGGTAGAATTTTTTCAGCTAATTTCTGAAATTTTCACCTTGGGAATATCTGGATCATGCACAAAACGGTAGGCATTTCAAGGTCCCCTTTGTTGGTCTTGCCCTCTGAAGACCTGAAACTCGGGACATCTGCCTCGCTCCATCTTGGTCTTGAAAGCCTGAGCTCAGTGAGTCCACAAGGCTTGGGAGTCAGGCAGTCTGGATGCAAATCCTGGTGGCGTCACAGACGGGGAAGCTGGAGGTTCCTCCTCCCTCTGCCTCGTTTTCTCTGCATGTCTGGTGCAGGGCAGCCTAGTGGGTGGTCCACAGGGAGCTCAGGATTGGGGGGCCTGGCTTCCAACACCAGCTCCACCCTGTCCTTGCAGGGGAATTGGTGCATCAAACGCTCTCTCTCTCTCTCTCTCTCTCTCTCTCTACCCTGCAAAAATGAGGTCAGAAGTGTATCTGCTTCAAAGGGTGTTTGGAAAAATGGAATGAGATGATCAATGGGAAACACTTCATCAACATTAGGCATTATCACACTTTCATAAATCGCCATTCTCTTCTGCCTAGAAATGCCCCACTCCAAACGATACTCAAGACTGAGAAATGATGTCTCCTCTAGTTTCCAAAGCAGCCCATACAATACGAGTACAGAGTGTGTTTGAAGCGGCTCCGTTGGGAGAGTCTTGGTGATGAAAGCCACACTTCTCCCCGGCACCTCTGGGTTTGCACCCTGCGTTCACTCGGTGTGACCAGGAGCTGCTCCACCTGCCTTCGGCTCCATCCACCGGCTATAAATGGAGATGACGAGAACAGTTTCCAAATGGTACTAAATAAATCCGCACTGTCCTGTTTGTGGCATGCAATTCTCTTGTGCAATTCCATCTGGATCACCGCAGCTCTGCCCACTGGGACAGATGGCCCGGAGGCGCCATGAGTGTGTATAAATGCCCGGTTCCCTCGTCAAATTTCCCTGACCCGTGGCTGCAATGCCCCGATGGGCTTTAAATCTGCCACCCAGGGGCTTCTTTACAACCTAGGCACCCAGCCTGCCTTGCTTCCACCAGATCCCAGAGTAGCTTTAGTTACACGAGGATATTTATTATTTTACCTTATTATTTTATAAGTCATCTCAAAATCCTTAAATGGATGTGATTTTGTTTTAATGTCAAATGCACTAATTTTATAGGCTTCTGAAGGGTGAGAGGATGTAACTGCAGGGCTACTGAGACAGCGTGATATCAGATGCTACTGTCACAGCCACCACACCAGCACGCCATGGCGATCCCCGCTGCAGCGCGGCCACCACAGCAAGTCTTGTAACTACTGCATCTGCAGCTGCTGCCCCGGTGGCTGCGAAGGCCACCCTACACGGCTCCCGTTGATATTGCTGAGCGCGTGATGACTAATTAATGGACGTCAGTGTCTTCACACAGACTTGAAATGCACACTGCCGTTAGCGTCCTTCGATGGGAACCAGAAATGGGCCACAGGCATCTGAGCCACTGCCACTGAGCCAGAGCTCTTCACCTGCACCCTCTGTCGCTTCCCACCTGTCCAGCAGACACGGCATTTCACCTACTGCGTTCCTCAGGGTTCTCTAGAGGAATAGAATCCATGGGGAGTATGATTGTAAAAGGGGATTGATTAGATTGGCTTACACTCCAGAACCTGGAGAGTCCACAGTGGCCACCTGCAGCTGGGGAGCTGGAGGAACCAGCAGCTGCTCAGTCCAAGAGGCGGAAGCCCCAGAACAAGAGGGATCAGCAGTGCTGCCCGAGTCCCAGACCAAGGCTTCTGGAAACTCCCGGGAGTCACTGGCAGAGTCCACCTTGGAAGAGTGAAGAAGCGAGAGTCAGATATCTTCAGCTTATGGAAACAGCGATCAAGAACTCGTTCAAGAGGAGCCAAGCTTGCGTCTGCTTCTGCTTCCTGGTTCTTCCAGCTTTTATTGCATCCAAGCCACCATCCTATTGGGCGGTGCTGCCCATACTTAGGGGGTGTCTCCACTTCAGTTCACTCTCCCACATGCCAATCATTCCTAGACATGCTCTCATGGACACACCCAGAAGCCTCTCAATCATGGCATCTCTTAATCCAGTCAAGCTGACAACTCGAATTCACCATTACACCTACATAAAAGTCGGGATCACAGAGCACCTAACGTGACCGCTCTGCGTGTTGGTGCAATAAGAAGCGGCATAGAAAGTGCGAAGTGTGTCCAGCATGCACTAGTTTGTGTTTTGCAAGAAGAGTTGAGCTATTTTTGATAACAAGAGTAAACAGTGGGAAACGAAAAAGCAAAAAGCAGCAGCAGCAGCCCCGGGTGGTGGGCTTGGAGGGCTGCAGTCACCACAGCAGTGCTCCCCCAGCGAGACCTGCCCAGTGTCAGGACGCCAGCTGCAGAAGCAAGGGTTCTTGGATCCACTCAGTCTGCAGAATGCTGAGAGATCTCAACCACGCAGACTTGCTCATAGGAGTGGCAAGCGTCGACTTCTAAAGCAAAAGATCATTTCTAGGTTGAAGGGTACCCGGAGCTTTTTCCACAGGACATATTATAAGACCAATTGCCCTTAGAAAATCCTTTGCAAAATGCCAGTGCACGTAAATAACATGAGGAGAACATCTACATTATGTCCTCATAGAAAACAGGACTGGCTGGGTGTGGGCTTGTACACCCAGATCCCAGCGACTCAGGAGGCTGAGGCGGGAGGATCACAACCTCAAAGTCAGCCTTAGCAACTTAGTGACACCCTGTCTCAAAAAAGAAAATAGACCCAGGTGAAGTGTCGCACGCCTATAATCCCATAGCGCAGGAGACTGAGGCAGGAAGATTGCTAGTTCAAAGCCAGCCTCAGCAACAGCGAGTCACAAAGCAACTTGGTGAGACCCTGTCTAAATAAAATACAAAATAGGGCTCGGGAAGTGGCTCAGTGGTCGAGGGCCCCTGAGTTCAATCCTTGGTACCCTTCCTCCCAAAGAAGAAGAAAATAAGACTGGTAGGAAATCTTGTAATATGTTAAAATCCCAGGTGAGGGTATTACCCATACTTTGTATTTTCCTTATTTTTTGATCCAGTCTTGTTTTACATCCCAGACAATCAATTAAATGTTGTTTATGTTTTAATACACAGAAAATAACCCCAAATCATCTTTAAGTCAATTTCAGAATGATTACCTTAATTTTCTTACCAATTTGGGCTTAGAGCATACTAAGAAGACAGGAGAAAAATCAATGCATATCCGATCAGATTTTTGGATTAAAAAACCTTAGCCCTTAAATCTTCAGTATCCTTTAAGACAACCCATGATATTTTTCTGTGACCTTTGTAAGCACAACAGGTAAACATCCAACCTTCTTTTTTTGAATACCTCAAGGATATGATAAACAAGGATTTCCCAACTCCTTGGATGTCGGTTCACTTTCTCAGAGGCAGAGACACTAAAATAGTTGAAACCGATCTTTAAATGTGTAACGAGCCTTTGATTTCTCGAGCGTTGTCCTAACACATCCCACCACAAACAAGGTGCTTGGATCGAGCTGTGAGATGGGTAGGAATTCACACTGACTGCAAGCAGGTGGCCGGAGCACTATGTGAATGTACTTGGTGACACTGAATGACATCAGAAGCCACCAGTGAGCTTTATGCTGCATATCTTTCCACCCTGAAGACCAAGGTGATCCAATGCACTTGGAGGCAGGCTTTGCTCCGGGTGAGCTCACTCACTGGGCATTCCAGTGTGTGCAGCATGTTCACGGCAATGACCCTGAACGATAGTGGACTGGAGGAAGGAACCTTGCCCTGGTCCCTGGTCAAAGGGCATGAGGTCAGCTAGTAACAATGATACCAAGCTGTCCTTGTTATGGAATGGCGCCTGCAATTCATGTAAAACTCACCTGTTATAAAATGGAATAAAATAAAAACCCATGTAAACATAGTGTATATATGTACATTTACATGTGAGCACAGTAAAGGGCCAGGCAAACTCCTTATTAATATGAAGCAGTGATCTTTGATTTCCTCTTAAACCTTCTAGGTAAGTTGAATATTTGGTTCTAAGATGAGGAGACCTTAAACCACGGTTTAAGTGTGTGTGCTAACAAGTAGGTGATATTGTGGAGGGACTGCTGGATGTTGTTGAGACGTAGGCCCTTCTGGTACGATCGGGGAGGAGCTAGCGAGTTCTCCTGTTTCCTATTTTTAAATGAAATCAAGAATGGAGACAAAACTTTTTTTTCTTTCTGGTCCTGAGGATTGAACCCAAGGTACATGCCCAGCCTTTTAATTTTTTTGAAACTGGGTCTCACTAAGTTGCTCAGGCTGGCCTTGAACCTGGGTCCTCCTGGGTCATGGGTGCGTGCCACCACCCCAGCTGTGTTGGTTCCGTGTGGCACTGCCATCCTGCTGTGCCCGCTGCCACATCACTGCCTGCTCCTGCCCGCCGAGCACCAGGCTCCCAGTGCTCTACGTGCTTCTGATACTTGCTATTTTTTGTGACAGTTATTGAAACCATTTTTTAAAGGAGAATATAATAAGTAAATGGGTTAGGAGCTCAAATTATATGGCTACAAAAAACTCATCAACACAACAGTATTTTTAACATCTGTTTATGTTCTGGGCCGGGCTATCTGGGCAAGGACTCCATTTCACCCCGAGACTCCATGTGAGGGAGGGAATGCGTCTCCGTGGGAGCACCCCACCCCTGCGCCCATCAACAGTGCTTAGCACGGCATGCTCGGCAGCACACAGTGACAACGCTTATACAATGTAAAATTGTTCTCATTTTGGTTCCCATTTTTCTTGGACAATGTCAGAGAACGACTGTCTAGATGTTAGTAACCATTCTTTAACTTGTACCCGACTAGGGTCAGCTAGGGTTGTTTTGACCCACTTCCCCTTCTGCTTATGATTCTAGATCTCATGGTGTTTGTTTGTGATTTTGAATCATAGCAACAGCCACTGATGATTGACGTACTGACTTGCTTGCCTTATGGTATAAAAGGTGCTCTAACCCCTGGAGGCGGTTGAAGGGTGTAGACTTGCAGAACTTCAAAGAAAGCACCAAGGCACAGTAACAAAAATCTGAGTGACAGCAGACATTTCATCCCCGATGATAGATAACAAGTCCACAGGAGGATAGAAAGTCAGCAGAGAAGCATGCGAGCTGCGGCTCTGTCTGGGCAGAGGAAGAAGAGGGGAGGTGAGGCAGCCAGAGCCTCCACCCTAACTGCGGCTTGCACCCTGCAGAAGGCAGCTGAGCGCGGCTGGTGGGAGCGAGGAGGGGGCTGGCGCTAGGGAAAACAGTGTGGTCATTCGGCGGGCTCCAACCGCCCCACTCTGGGCATGCGTCCCAGGGAACTGAAGGCAGGGTCCCCTACATGCACACCGCGTTCCCAGCGAGTTAGTCACAACAGCAAGAGGGGACGGCCAGATGTCATCAACAGATGAACAGATGAGCAAAATGTGCCGCGTAAAGACGTGGAATGGGTTCTGTCTCAAGAAGGAGAATGAAATGATGGCATTTGCCAGTAATGGATGGAGCTGGGGATCACGCCAAGAGGAATAAGCCAATCCCCAAGAACCAAAGGCCGAATGTTTTCTCTGATGTGCAGATGCTCCTTCACAATAGGCCAGGCGCTAGGGAAGGATAGAGATGTTTTGGACCAGACAGAGGGGAGCGAAGGGAGGGGAGGGGGCGGAGGAAGGACAGGGGAATGAATCGGATGCTATTGCCCTATGTGCACATAGGATTCAAAACAAAAAAGGAAGGTGATCTTGAGGACAACAGGTGAGATAGACCAGTTGAAAAGAGACAAATGCCGGATGATCCCATGGACAGGAGGTCCCTGGAGCGATCAGTCACACGGGGAGAAAGCAGCATGGTGGGAGGCAGGAGTGGGAGTGGGGAGCTGGCAGCTGTTGACTGGGTGTGCAGTTCTGGTTTTGCAGAAAGTTCTGGAGGTCCGAGAACAGCAGTGTGAATGCTGGCCCTCACACGGCTGAACTGCACACTGCAGGCGATTAAGACAGGACCAGCGCTCCGCGGTGGAGCACGGACCAAGCCCCGCAGGGCCCTGCTTCCATCCCCAGCACTGGGGGAAAAAAAGAAAAGGATTAAAATAGTACATTTTTTTTATGTGTCTTTTATTGCAATTAAAAAATATTAGAAAACAATGTTGAACAAGTTATTGAAGCCAACAGATTGACAAAGCTAGATGATCCGTCTGCTAGTATTTATGATATAAAATCTCATTCACTTATTCTGGATTATTTTATAATATAGAAAGTCATATTAAAATTCGATACTCTTAAGTCCGTGAGCAGAGGACTGGATAAACCAGTTGTGTTGTGGCATAGAAGGAGAGATTGATCAGTAATCAAAACCAACCAGGGATCTGCAGCATGGTGACGGAGTTTCAGGAACAGCCGGGGAAGGAGCGGAGCCCAAGTGGAAGAGCCAGCAGCAAGGTGTGCTCAGGTGAAGATCAGAGTGCGCAAGTGAGACCCTGGAGATGGAGATCAGCAGAGCAGCCGCTCCTGGGGCCGGAGGTGGCTGGAGAGTTGGCGCCTGCTTGGGGACATTCTGGTTGACAGCTCTGTCCTGACCGGGCTGTGGGCTGTGCCAGTGAGCTCCTTTGTCAGACCCATCTGTTTGCACACTTGTGACGTGGGCCCTTCAATCAGGGCAAAGGTGCAATAAAATTTTAAACAAAAGGTGAAGCTTCAAAAAAGTAGGCTACTGACATGTGTCAGAAAGAATCACCATGCGATGCTGTTGGCGTGGACACCCAGGGACCCCGGGCGAGGGCACTTCAGTTGACTGAAATGCAAGGAGAGGGCTGGAGCCACCCGAGTCTGTTACTCAAGAAGCACTTGGGACATTGGAGAAAAGGCTGAAGCTTCTGGAAACTTCAGAAGAGTAACCTGACCTGGGTGCAGCGTCTTGGGAATCTTATCGAATCTACCAAGGTACCAACAAGCCTCCTCTGGTCCCTTTCCAGTGATATGGCAGAAAGACAAGGTCACCAGAGGCAAACTTCTTCCATCTTTCAAATAACTTGAAGTGTATGTCACATATGTTCATGATAAAAAGACAGAAAATATGGATAAGCAAAGCCAGGTGCGGTGGCGCACGCCTGTAATCCCAGGACTTGGGAGGCTAAGGCAGGAGGATCGCGAGTTCAAAGCCAGCCTCAGCAACTCAGTGACACCCTGTCTCTAAATAAAATACAAAATAGGGCTGGGGATGTGGCTCAGTGCTGGGGCGCGCTTGGGTTCAATCCCTGGTTCAAAAAAAAAAAAAAAAAATATGGATAAGCAAAAGGGAAAAAATTAACATCACAGGAGTCAACCACTTTCAACATGTTAGGGTCTTTTCTGTTGTGCTCTTTTTTTTTTTGGAACCGGGGATTGAACCCAGGGGCGCTTAACCACTGAGCCACATCCCCAGCCCTATTTTGTATTTTATTTAGAGACAGGGTCTCACTGAGTTGCTTATGGCCTTGCCTTTGCTGAGGCTGGCTTTGAACTCGTGATCCTCCTGCCTCAGCCTCCTGAGCCACTGGGATTACAGGCGTGCACCACCATGCCCGGCTGCTGTGCTCTTAATAAATAATTTTTTTCTTTTAAGGTCGTGTCCAGTTTTGTCCTGTGCGTGGTCCGTTCCCACTTTGGGGAAACCTGTGGCCACTCTCTCTAGGGAGGAGCCAGCAATTCAATTATGTAATTAGTCGTGTGTGTGTTCAGACCCACAGCGTCATCCTCAAGGGCTCTTCTCAGCCTCTCATTTTGCAAGGATGAATCAGTTGCCGGCCGGCCAGGGGAGACCGGCCTTCCGTGTTCTCATTTGAGACGTGGCGCATCTTCTGTTGGCCCCAGGGAGCAGCGTTTTCTGGGAATGAGTTTCTCCTGCAGATGCAAGGACAGCCTGCCTTGCTGGCGGGTGAAGCATGACCACGATCCCCAAGGAGCGAGTTGGAGAGCTCACGTGCTGCAGGGCACAAACCCGCTGAGCTGCACCCGCTCTCTGTCCCGAGGCCTGAGAGCCGCGCTGGCCGAGGTCTATTCTGTGAAAGATTCTCCAGTGGACCTCAGATGAGGAAGACCAGAGCCTGTGGCTGCCCCTTGTCATTGTCATCCCCAGAGCCCCGAAGGGAGGAGCAGGCTCACAGGCCCTGTTGAAGGAATGAGTGGGGGAATTTCCACTTCCCGAGGGCCACGATGCTGAAAGGACCCGTTGTTTTCCAGTGTGACTGTTCATGTGCCTCCTCCCACATCCCCTCTCTCCAGTCAGAGAGGGGGCTCCTCAGTGAGGGTGACGGTGACAGGAGGCAAATCTGGGGAGGTGAGCAGGGGCCAGATAGTGAAAAACCTTGTCAGACATGGTGAGGAATTCATATTTTATGCTAAGTGCCACCAGAAGCCACTGTAAGAAAACAAAATGATTTACGTTTTAGAAAAATCCCACTGGGTGCGGTGGCGCACGCCTGTAATCCCAGCACTTGGGAGGCTGAGACAGGAGGATCATGAGTTCAAATCCAGCCTCAGCAACTTAGTGGGGCCCTAAGCAACTCAGTGAGACCCTGTCTCTAAATAAAATACAAAATAGGGCTGGGGATGTGGCTCAGTGGTGGAGTGACCCTGGGTTCAATCCCCAGTACCAAAAAATAAAAATCCCCTGGGTGCCAAGGCTCATGCCTGTCCTTCTACCACCTCGGGAGGCTGAGGTGAGAGGATTGCAGGCTGGGCAACTTAGCCAGACCCTGTCTAAAATGAAGTCCTGTACTAATCCCTAACACTTTTTCCCAATATCAGGTTCAAATTGACAGCATCTTTGTTACAGTGCAAGTCCGTCCGGTTGACTTTCAGATCTACTAGTTTTCCAGCGATTGGGGAGAGTCCCCGAGGGATGGCATCAGGCTCTCTGGAGGGCACTTCAGAGCCGCCTCTCCTGTCATTCTCCTCCCGTGGCATCAGGCAGAGCAATGGCACCTTGCATTTCCCAGCTAATACGACCTGCTGACCCTGCCTCTTGAGAACCTGCTTCCCTGGGTGGACACCCCCACAAAGTGAGTTTCCCCACTGTGAAATGTTACCACTCGTCTACACCCCACGGGGGGTTGTGGAACCCACGAGAAGGCCAACAAGCCCCCAGCCTGGTGCACGGCTGCCAGGACAGGGGTGACATCTCAGGATGAGGAATCCCAACGTCGACTCTCGCCCTCCCGTCCACACCTAGGACAGGACCATACTGACGACGCCCCCGTGACTACCATCTGAATGTCGAGGAATGGCCAATGTCCCCCAGGGAGCCTGACCCGTCCTTCCCACCCGACAGCCTGTCGATGTTAGAACAGGGATCCATGCCATGGTGACGCCGGGCTCCTCCCGCTGACCCTTTGGGTGTTGTTCTGTCGCGTGGCTTTGCCGTCTCCCCTCATGTCAATTCTGTCCTGTTTGATGATTCTTGCCTGTGGTCCCCTTTATGGGATGAGCTGTTGGCGTGGACCACAGCCTGTCTGCTGTGATGGTTGGGGAGCCCTGCGAGCCACTGGATGACATAGGCCTGCAGCAGCGACTTCCATGCACACATCTGCCCCCTTCCCTTGCTGTGCAAAAGGGAGGAGAGATGACGTTCTAACAGATGAAAGGTAACTCTCAGTAAAATTACCTATCTGGCATTCCTCGCAACAAACGATGTGCCAGCGTCTCCATTCCATGAGGACAAGGGTGAGGTCAGTTCTTTACGCCTTTGCACAGCTCAGCACGCACACAGAGGGATCAGCAGCCAGGCCTGGTGGTCCCTGCCTGTCATCCCAGACTCTCGGGATGGAGACCTCTCGAGGCAGGAGGATCACAAGTTCAAGGCAGACCTGGGCAACCTAGCAAAATCCTGTTTCAGAATGAAAAATAAAAAGCTCAGTGGTGGCATGCCCCTGGGTTCAATCCCCAGAGCCAAAGAACAGCAGCAAGAAGATTGAACGCACTATAAAACTATTAAAAAATTTATTAAATATTTTGCCTGATAAATGAACAAGTGACTTGGGAGGTTGGGGAGAAATGCAAGATATGATAGCGAAAATAATTTGATATGTTGGCAAGTTCAACCGGAACGCTAAGAAATCCACCACTCGCATCAGCTTGTGCCCTGAAACTTGGCATTGGGCCTTCTCGGGGCCTGTGCAGGGCCACTGAGTGCAGGACGGAATTCACTGCCCACGCCGTCCGGACACATCTTCACCTTGCAATTGTGCAGCGTGTCAGCTTACACAGCAAGCGGGTGGTGTCACATCCTTCAAACAACTGGAACCCAAAATAACTAATCATAGCCCCAAATAGCCAGCGGTACTGTAGCTAGGCCTTGCTTGAGCGGCAAGTCACATGGGTTCGCCCTGCAAGCTCTTGTTCCAGATAAAGCTGTGGAATTAGAGGTGAGAAACTGCAGTGGAGAGAGACGGGTCAGAGACACCTTCCCTCGTTCTGCAGGCACCGCCAGACGCAGGGTCATTACCGGGCTTCTCGGTGTTGCTGGCTCATGTTACCTTTCTGCAAACCCGTGGGCTGGGCAGCAAGCACATTTTAACACTGTTCTTACCGTCTTCAGAACTCCACGTTTTCAAACCTGCGTTCTTTCCCAGTCAGACTTTAACCCACCCATGGAGGAGAAAGGATGTGACAGCTACTGGGACCATCAGGACCACGGATCTATTTGTGGTCACCCCCCAGCCAACCGCCACTTTCCTTTCTCGACACATCTCCCTAATCCTGTGGCCAGTGTCATTCCATAAGTCCTTCACATAGTTCCTGGGTTCTATTTTTAAATGAATGAAAGTGGCATATGCTAGACGCTTCCAAACAAACTTTGTCCCATGGACTTCAGTTTTTCTCCCTGAAAACATCAGGGAGAGGAAGATTTATAACCGTCGCTTCCTGGCTTTGGCTTGCAGACCTGGCCTGACTACCCAACAGATGTTTCCAAGTAACACAAACTGGCATCCCTTTAGAAAATACTTGTAGGCATGATGGAGGATTCTAAAATTGAAAAAAAAAATTATCTGTGTCCAACTGCAATCCACTGAACTGGGACTGAAATGCAATCTGGGGATTACAGAACATCAGATGGTATCTAGCAACCGCCACCCAGCAACCAGAGGAACACCCGTGAGAGGCTCAGGGCGAGAGGCGGGGCACACAGCCTTTGACGTTAGCGAAGATGATACTTTGGGTGAACAAATTATTCTACTGCGGTTTTGACCGGAATGATGTTTGAGGCTCTCATATGCGAGAGCAGGTAGGTTTCCACATGATGATCACCCTTCTTTTTCAAAATGTGATTCAAGAATGAAGAGATGTGGCATTCCAGAGTCTCAAGGAAAAATCAAAATAATAATCACTAGCGTGTGTGGACTTAGTGTGAATCTCCTGCATTTGTCCTAAGAGTCATCTCATCTTTCTTGGCATCAGAATATATGTACGATCTTAAACTCCTCAGGAGCCCAAATACACACGTGTGGTCTGTCCATTGTCCAGTTATTTAAATCAAAGTACAATTCCAATCAGTGTGAAATTCGTTCTTGTGTTCTAGGCAAGACACAAGAACTGCCCAATGGCTTCCAAGGCATCTGCTCAGCCCCAGGGCACGTCAGGGCATGACCCAGCAGAAAATCCACTGCGACAGTGACCCAGGCTTGTATTACAGATCAGGCATGATGACCATGTGGCCCTTGGATTGCCAGTGGCCTGTCATGTCTATGGCAGACATTTCCAATCGATCATGGTGTTCCCCGACAAGGAGCAACCTCAGACTCCTCCACAAGCCTCCTGCCAGCAGCCACTGTCAATCAAGCTGGCGTTGGGGGCCCAGCTAAAGCCATTTATGGAGAGATCAGGTTTTACCCCTTATGACTATCGTTAGGAGTTTGGGGTACCATTTGTCCCTTTTCTCTTTTTAGAGCTGTGACCCATGGCGTATGTATGCAGGATCAATAGCAAGGAAAGGGCAGGCTTATTTATTGCTAGGTAAGGGCATCATCCCACGACAAGGCCCTGACAGGTTCAGATCAGCCCTCCCTTACTCTCCCTCTGCATCTTGGCACCTCCTCAGAGGCTGGTGGGGGAGGACCAAGGAGAGAGAGGAAGTTAGAGGAAGGAGAAGAGGACAGGAGAGAATGACCCCAAGAAAACTAGCTTACTGCTTTTAACACGTCTCCTTACACACAAGAGCCCAACTTCTCCCTTTTCCTCCTCCTTCGGGGCCGGGGACTGAACCCAGGGGTGCGCTACCACTGAGCTACATCACACACCGACCCCTTTTTATTCTGAAACAGGGTCTTGCTAAGTTGCTGAGGCTGGCTCTGAACTTGGAATCCTCCTGCCTCAGCCTCCTGAGCCACTGGAACGACAGGCGTGGCCACCGCACCTGGCAAGGCAGCTTCTCAATGCCTGCTGGGCGGCAGGCCCTGTGCTAGACTCGACGCCTTCCTCTACTTGGATGATCCCAGTCCCTCTGCGGACCCTGCAGTCACAAATACGTGGGTGATGAACAAATCAGATCACGGGAAACATGGTGCCCTCCAGGCAGAGGTGGGGAGGGGGACAGAGCATGGGGCACAGAGAGGTCCAGACCCAGGGGCAGCAGGAGGGGTCTGTGGAGTCCAGACCGTGTGGCTGGAGGTGTGGCTTGTGGTGGAGGATGCCCCTGTGCTGGGGCGGGGGTGGCGAGGGGACTCCAGGTTGGGCACTATTTTCTTTCTCCTTCAGAGCCTCTCCGATTACCTGGCTGGTCAGTGCCAGGGTAATTTTCGATACTGCCCGGCAGGGACCCGGGGCCAGCCATGCTGCACCCCTTGAGAGTCCTGGTACGTGTCCAGCCCAGCTTATTCCCCTGTGAGACGGAGCCAGCCCTATCCGACGGCGGTGTCGAATGACCTCTGAGAAGCTGGACTTGCGGCTCCAGCACTTTCCGCATCCCACCTGTGAATCACCATCTGATGACCGAGGCCTTGGGGCACCTAGAGCTGGAATTGTTAGCTTACTAACATCGTGGATTCTGGGAGCTTTTCCAAACGGGACTCTAGTCAAAGGACCTGGGTACAGAGTAACTAAAGGGGGTCTTTAGAGGCAGGGCTCATTTCTAAAGTGGCTCCCTGGCTTTAATCCCAGGGAGGGGAACCATGCCGGGATCACCCACTCTGGGTGGTCCTGGGGCTGCATGTTCCTGCCTACTTCTCCATGATCAGCTTCCTCATTCCCGCATGAAGGACGGGAAGTGGACCCGAGGCCTGGCCTCATAAGGCCTCAGTTAGCTCACCTGTGAAATGGGAGGGGGTTGTACCTGCCTCCTGGGATGGGAGAGGTTGAAAGGAGAGCCTCAGGGGAGGCTGGTGCTTGACACAGCTGGACCTCTTTGGTCTCATTTTACCCTTTAGTGCCAACGAGACCACAGTGAGAGCCCCGCTCCCAACCACCCTCTCTCCTCTGAAGCCAACAGCCTCCAAGTAGCAGGAGTCCCAGCCTCTTCCCATTTCCCACATTTCTCTTATTTCCAGAATCCCTCTTCAGTCCCCAGAGAAGAATAAGGCTAAAGGCCCACAGGCCCTGCCACTTGCGTGGTCCCTGGTCTTGAGGGGTCCCTCCCTTCAGAGTTTAAGACAGTCATGGTTATTCTAATCTGGTGGGCAGGGTCTCCTCAGGAAGGGTGGCCCTGTAGCCCGCACAGGATCCCTTCTGGTTGGCTGGTGGCTTGCAAGGCCAGTGCATGACTGCTCGCCGCTGACTCTGTCTTGCAGGGCCACCCCCAGGCCTAACGGTGTGCAGGAGGAGGCTGAGGAGGCCGAGTAGGCCAAGGAGGCCGTAACAGGATACACAGCACGCCCTCAGAAGCAGATCCTCCAGCAAGCCTCCTGGATCCACCCCGACCTACAGCTGGGGTGGTGGCCCACACCCAGTCCCCTGTGTCCCTGCTCTTGTGACTTTGCCCCATATTAGAATCACCTGTCCACTGACCAAGCCTGGAAATGGCCAGCAGACTCCCCAGGGCTGGGGTGGAGCTGCATCCGAGGCCTAGCACATTCCAGGCAGTAAACCTCTGATGAGCGTATGGAGAGTACGTGAGGAACCGGGGAGGCCAGAGGGCACCGCGGCTCTGCCACACTGTGGCTGTGCTGAGAGCTCGAGGAGGCTGTGAGGAGGCCCGGAGGCCATGGGCCCGAGAGGCCCAGCAGGGCTGAGCCAGTGTGGAGGCCGAGGGGCTGGACCTGGGCCCTCACAGAAGAGGACCGTTTTTTTCTAACGTTCAGTAGAACATTTCTCACATAAAGTCTCCATCTTAACTGCTTTTAAGAGCAAGTTCAGTGGCCTCAATCACATTCCCAACGCACCGGGACCGTCACCACGATTTCCAACATCTTTTCATGACCTAAGACAGAAGTTCTGTACCCAGTAAGGAGCATTGCCCTCTCCTAGCCTGAGACCTCGCGCCTCCTTTAGCTGTCCCAGAGCAGTGGGCTCACGGACGTACCCCTGTCCCTTTGTGCCCGGCCTCTCACTCAGCATAACCTCGCTGGCCCGTCCATGCTGGGACAAGAGAACTCGAGTTTTCTGTGGTGCTGGGTATCGAAGGCTGGGCTCGGGGTGCTAAGCACCCTATACCAGAGCGACACCCCAGCCTGGGAGGACAGACCCTTACCTGTGCCTCGAGCTGTAGGTGCACACCCGTCAGTCACCTGAGACCTCCTTCAAGGCTCGGCTGGGCCTGAGTTAGGGGTCACGAACGAGCTGCGGTGGTGTGGCTGCTGCTCCTCCAACCGCCGCTGCGGTCACAGG
Source organism: Glaucomys volans (assembly GCA_020662805.1). NCBI lineage: Eukaryota > Metazoa > Chordata > Mammalia > Rodentia > Sciuridae > Glaucomys > Glaucomys volans. The sequence continues at coordinate 198,536 of JAJEJO010002637.1, forward strand.
AGGCAAGCCCTGCGGCTTGGACCCCCGAGTGTCCACCTCCCACTTCCTGAGACGGGGTGTGATGAACCGGCTTGGGCCAGGCAGCTGCCCCAGGCCCACCGACTGCTCACAGGTAGCCCGGGTCATAAAGCAGCAGAGCACCCCTCACCGCGCTGTGCATCTGGTACGCACCCTCCCTGGTCTGCAAACTGAAGTCGGGGACCCAGGCTTGGAGAAGTGGAGGGGCCTGGCCAAGCTCCCGCAGTTCCTGGGCATTGGCACTGGGCTTTGAACCACCCTGCCTGCCCCCAGAGCCCCTGTGTGCTGTCCACTTCTAGAGTGGCCAAGGAGTGGGGTGCCTCGGGCTTGTAGGGGACCCATTCCCAGGGAAGAGGAATCACTGTCACCTGGGAGTGGCCCTAGGAGACCTACTGCCCTGTCTAGACACTAGGTTAGTACTGACTGGTATGAAGGTGGGGACGTGGGTCACAGGAGTCTTTTGGTCTCACCAGTAAATAACAACCTCCTGCTGGGCATGGTGGTGCATGCCTGTAACTCCAGCAACTCAGGAGGCTGAGGCAGGAGGATCACAAGTTCAAGGCCAGCCTCAACAACTTAGTTAGACCCTATCTCAAAATTAAAAATGAAAAATAGCTGTGGTGTAGGTCCATGGTAGAGCACCCTAGGCTCAATCCCCAGTGCCCAAAACACACACACACACACGCACATGCGGGCACAAACATACTGAGACCACCCTTCCACCCACGCTCAGCAAGGGAGCGGGTCCATGCAACAGGAAGGTGCCTGGGGCCCAGGGAGCTAATGAAAGCTGAGTCAGAGGCGAGGGTCAGAGGCTAGATCTTTACTGCCTGCCCAGGGAGCCCGTTAAAACTCAGGTCTCAGACCACACCCCTCGAATCAGAGTGTGTGTCCCCAAGGTCCCAGTGACAGGCGGCTTCTGTGTTGACCAACACTACCTGGACCCGAGGAGCAGCTGTGGTTAGTGGCAGGACTCTCAGCATCCTTGCTGGGGGAAACCAGCTGACCCCCTGGGAGCTGACCCACGGTCCTGCCTGCAATGGGGCAGGCGGCGGCGGAGGAGGAGCAGGATTCCCAGCCAGGAAACAGGGAGGAGCAGCCAGGACTGGTCCGAGGGCCCTCCTGCCCCACGTAGCACATTGCTATCACCTGGGGACTGAGGCAAGCCAGCCCGGCCCACCCTCAGCTAATCCGATTGAGATGGACCCTCACGGGGGTGGCCACAGGCTGTCTGTCAGAGGCTTCCCGGGCCTCACCTGCAGGAACACAGCCCTGGGCCTCCACCTTCCACAGGTGCATCCCAGGGAGGCGTGGAGGAAGCCCAGGGAGCAGGCCTTCTCAGACCCGGGTGCCTAGGCTCCGGCGGGGCACATGCAGATGGGGTTTGAAGGCCCGGGCTGGGGCCAGGGATGCTGGGTCCCGAAGTGGGGTCCTCGCAGCTGGGCTCCAGCAGCTGCAGGGAGCCCGCATGGGGCTTCAGTGCAGTGGGAACCAGAGCCCACTGCAGAGTCCGCGCTCCCAGGCCCTCGGTGTGCGGGGCAGGATCTTCACGTTCAGCCAACCCTGGGCTGGGCCCTGGCCATGGCCTGGGGGGTGACGAAAGCTGGTAAATGCTGAGAGGGCAACACCCATGTGGCTGAGCTCCTCATTATCATTATTCAGGGCAATTGTGAATGGAAATTGACCTCCCAAAGGCCTTCCTTCAAGAATGCATGCTAGCTGGGTGCAGGGGTGCATGCCTGTCACCCCATTCACCTGGAGGGGGTGACGCAGGAGGTTCACAAGTTCAGCCTGGGCAACTTAGCCCAAGTCCGCCTCAAAACAAAATAAAACAAAGGGCTGGAGGGGCAGCCAGTGCAGGGCCCTCGCCTGGCCTGCTCAGGGCTGGGCTCCGTTCCCAGCGTGGCCACAGAAAGACTGTGCTGGGAGTTTCTAGAAGTAGCTCCTGTGAGGCTACAATTTGGAACCAAATGGAACTTTACGTCAGCATTCTAGAGACCCCGTCGCTGGCAAGGTCGGTCCCTCTGGAACCTCGATGGAAGAATCCGATCGGCCTCTGTCCTGGCTCTGGCTCACCGACCTCGGCACTCCTGGCCTGTAGGTGTGTCGCTTTGATCTCTGCATCCCGGGCCACCTGGCTGTCCCCCTGGGGGTCTGCCCCTGTTACTCTGTCATTTCATCTTATTCCAGAACCTCAGACCTGTCCTTTGGACATGGCTGGTTCTCTTCCTTTGGTGTGTGTTATAGGTTGAATGGTGTGCCCCCCAAAAGTTCTGTTGGAACTTAACAGAGGTGGTCACACCAAAATGAGGTCCTGCGGGCGGGCCCTGAGCCAATACCACTGGGTCTTTCTGAAAGGGGGACGGGACCCAGGGACGGGCAGGGAGGGTGCCGCTTGAAGACCAGGCAGAGCTCAGTTGGGGTTCTACCAGCCAAGGAAGGCCAAAGGCAGCCGGGGAGCCAGCAGAGGGGCAGGGCGAGGTGTGCCCCCGCAGCCACCCCAGCCCCCAGAGGCCCCTCAGCGCCTCCATCTCTGCCCCGCCGGGAGCTGGCCCATTCCTCTGGCTCAGCTCTCTTCGTCCTTTCATGGTTTTGGTCGACAGCAGCTCCAGCCAACGGAGGCAGCATGGATGAGTCACAGTCCCCCCAGCCTTGCTGGGCCAGTGCCTTGCTTCGGATGCAGAAGGGAACCCGTGTTTACGTAGTGCATGGTCCCTGGTCCCTGAGAGCTCAGAGTCCAGTGGGGGAAGAAAATCTCCTGCCCACGCCCGCAAGCTGAAACCCGTAGTTGTGAAAGGCCGTAGGTGGAGCCCTGCATCTGTCTATTCAGGATGGGCCTAGAGGCATCTCGCTGGGTGGACAGGTACGAATCCCAAAGCCAAACAGCTGTTCCCACCAGGCAATTGCCTCAACATCCATCACACACGCTTCATTTCACTCTTCCATCATTAAAAACAAGTTCCTCCCTCTGGACGCCCTGGTATACACCTGTAATCCCAGCAACTCAGGAGGCTGAAGCAGGAGGATGGCGAGTTTCAAAGCTAGCCTCCACAAGTTAGTGAAGCCCTACACAGCTTCTCGAGATCCTGTCTCAAAATAAAAAATAAAAGGGGTGGGGACGTGGCGCAGTAGGTAAGCCCCTCTGGGTTCAATTTCTAGTACCAAAGAGAGAGAGAGAGAGATTAGTTCCTGAAATGTCCTCAAGTCACGGGGATCATCCAGGCCGGCCTTGACACGTGCTCTCCTCCGTCCATGCGCAGCAGCATCAAGAACAGCAAATCGCTGACCATGTGTTCCACCTCCTGAGCTCCCAGGGGCTGAGTTTGCTGCCACCTCGGCTCCCGGTGGGCAGCACGGTTATTAATATTTCTGAAGGACGAATTCCACACGTTCTCAGCCATTTTCGTTGCGCTGTGGATGGAAGCTAATCATTGGGGCTCAGAATATTGTTCTGCCAAAGAAATAATTTATGTTGCCTGCAGCCAACGATCTTGAAATAACGATCTTTGCAGAAAGACAGCCCAGAAACCTGAGCAGTTCCCTTATTTTGTCTCAACTCGGGCTCCTCATGTCTTACACCACGGCCTCAGTCAGGGCCACAGAGGGGCTTTGCCTTCAGGCCTAAAATCCTGGGGCAGTTTTTGATATGCATGGACCTTCCCACTCTGTTAAAGCCATTTATCATTCCTGATCCGTGCTCAGGGCAGGAACGGCGGGCCTAATCCAGCAGCTCCTTACCGTTTTGAAACCGCAAGCTCTATTTATTGAACTGTCTGGTTGCCTGGGCGATGGGGCAGAGGGGACACTCCAATCAAGTAGAGGACAGACATGGGGGAAACACACACACTAAAAGTCATTCTCTGTCCATCTCAGATTCAAATTCAACTGGGCATTGTTTATTTGTAAAACCCAGCACCCATAAAACCTCACCCTGGGATAGGACACCGGACCCGGCTCACCTCCCGCAGGAATGTGAATCAGGATGTGAACCCTGGGGCCATTGGCACCTGGAGGTGCTTCCCAGCCATGTGACAACCTGGGCAGTGTGTGGGCAGCTCCTCTGGACTCTGTCCTCTTCTGGGGAGAGCACACCTGACCCTTGTCCCCTCCAGTTGCTATGCCTCATCACAGGACCGCAAGGCAAGCCGTCTCAGAGTCTGGGTGAAGGAGAAATCCGTAGCTGGATCCTGGGAGCCTGTCTTCAGTTAGCGTTTTCCTATTCCCCTCATCGTGGTCTTTCCAGGGTGAATACAGATTTTCTTACAGAATGCATATTCATTTGTCAGTGGGGACACTTTCCAGCACCCCTTTAAATTTTGCACTGAGAGTACTTTGCCCTGCTGCCCGGTGACTATGAAACAGTAACACTTGGCATTTAGATTTCAGTAGTATTTGAACTTGGTGCTGCTGCGTGGTAGGGCCACCTGCTCGCTGCACCACGAGAAGCAGAGACGACCACGCGTTGGCCGGGACTTCCTCTGTCCCAGGTGCCCGCTGGCCCCTGAACACCTAACCGCATGGAATCTCTGAAATTCTATGATTGTTACAATTACGTCTGTTTTATAAAAAGTGGTGTTTTTAAAAACAGAAACCACTTCCCCAAGAAGACCGCTGGTAAGTGGCGTGGACGGGAGTTAGAAGTTGAGCGGTTTCCCTTTCCTTCCTGCCGGGCTGCGGAGAGCTGCTCGCACGCACAGCATCGCAGGCCAACGAGGTCCTCCCCGCAAACCCCCGCCTGCAGTGATGCAGGACGGCCACTAGGTGTCCTCGTCAACCAATTTTGTGCGCCGGGAGCTCTGGGCGCAGGAGGCCGTTAGGAAAGTCAGCCGGCCAGCTTAGGACTCGCCCCCTCTGTGCACCCCGCAGACCAAACATGGTTCCGCTCCAAAGGAAGGCCCTGAGGCTGAGCAGGGCCAAGCTCTGCATGGATGGACGCCCGTCACTACACACCTTTGACCTCCAGGGGCTTCTCCAGTGTGGATTATTGTCCCACCTGCCCCTGCAGGGACCTGGTGCCAGGCTCGCCCAGCCCACAGCCAGAGCCCAGCCTCCTGTATCCACCGGACATGTCTGGTCCCCTGCATGCCACTGCCTTCAGGATGCCTTTCATGGCTTGTGTTCGGCTTTCAAAAACATAAACTACAAAAAGTTGGCAGTTAACTGGCTTCTTGTGTCTCTGTTGGCTTATCCGGCCAGCCACCTGCATTCTCATGACAGAGAAGCCAGGTGCTTGCCATTGAGGTAGCAGCAGGCCCAGGCCCAGCGTGAGGCCCAGCCACCCGGGGCCCAGCTGAGATGCGCTCACTCAGGCGGGCTCTCCCCAGGGGGCCTCGTCCTGGCCTGGCCTGGAGGAGAGCTGTGGCCGAAGGGTCAGGAAAGGCCTTGATTGCCTGCAGGTCTGCACAGCCTCCCTCCACACCCGGCTCCAGGGCCAGGACTCACCCTTGACCAAGACTGTCTGATGTAGCGTGGTCGGGAATCCGGGCTTTGTACCTTCCAGCTGTGAACCTTGGCAAATAGCCGACCTCTCAAGTGTTTGTGTGGGATTCACAATAAGAGCAGGATTGCTGTGAGGATTAAAAAAAAAAAAGATTCCAAGAGCCTAGGACAGTGTCCGAGGTGTGGATCAGCTTCGGAGGTGCTGATGCAGGTCGGTGGTAAGTGACCGCAGAGCAGATCCCGGCTTTCTCAATCTGCCTGTGCTCAGCAGCACTTGCCGTTTCTTTTCCTTCTCTGGGAACTCGTTTTCAGCACGAAGCACCTGCTGGAACCTGGTGTCGTGCTGTGCTGCTTACACGCCTCTCTGGGCGTCGAACACCAAGCCCTGGTGAGGAGGGCACTAGAGGACACTGAGCGGGGAAGGCAGGAACCCACCCTTGCTCAGGGCCCAGCAGTGGGAGGCTGGGAGAGTCCGGCCTGGCAGGCTGTCTCCGGGTCTGCCCGACTTCAAAGGCCATGGCTAACCACGGCGTCCTGGAGGTGGTGAGGCTGCAGACACCCGCTCAGCGGCCAGAGGCCCTCCCGTGATAATTGAAGGGCTGTGGACATGCCTTCCCAGGCCTGGGCTGCCAGCACCCTGATGGGACCCGTCTCGCCCTGGCTCCCCAGCCTTTGATCTTCTTGGGATCCTCTGGAAAGGAGGAGAGGGCACATGGGGATGGTTTCCAGAGAAAGCTCCTGCTGTTGGGAGGGTGGGGAGGGGTGCGGGAAGCTCACTCGCACCTGGGAGCCCCGGGCACTTCCTCACAGGCCCCAGCGCCTGCGCCAGCCTCCAGCCAGCTGGCTGCCTCCGGGCCCCTCATCAGGGCCATCTCCAGGCCACGCCTGATCAGCAGCCCTGTCTGAGTGGCATTTCCCGCAATCCCAGCACAGCCAGCCCACCTTGCTTCCCGCCCTCCCCGGCCTACCCTCCGGCTTCCTCCTTCCCGCTTCCCTTCCCTCTTCATTTCCGCTGGTTTCCATGTAGGAGAGGTAAGTTTCGTTTTTTTGCTTTTGTTGTTTGGAGATGAGGTCTCACTACGCTGCGCAGCTGGCCTGGAACTCCTAGGTCCAGGCAATCCGCCCGCCTCAGCCTCCTGAGCAGACCAGTCGTGTGGGTCCCAATGCCTGGCTTAGCAATTGTTTTTTGTACAATATTATGGTTAATAAAGAGCCCAAATGTGACTGGGCCCTTGGTCATGCCAGTAATCCCAGTGACGCAGGAGGCTGACTCAGGAGATGAGAAGTTCGAGGCCAGCCTCAGCAACTTAGCAGGGTTCTGTCTCAAAATCAAACTGGAAAGGCCTGGGGCTGGGGCTCAGTGGAAGAGCACCCCTGGGTTCCAACCTGAGTCACCCCCATCCCACAAGAGCAGGAGATTTGGAGCCCAGAGACAGGTTTGAGCTCAGTTTTACCACATGTGTGGTCTCGAATCCAAGGACCTGGCGAGTCTCTCCGGTTCTACATCCTGAGCGGAGGGTGAGACCTCCTCTTGCAGCAGCTGTGGGATTGAATGAGGCCACAGGTCACCACCCACTGTTGGGACTTTGGAGAGATCTCGTCCACACAGGGAAGGTCTGGCCTTGGCAAGTCTCTAAACCTCGCCAATTCTCCTGCATTTACAGCCTGGTGACGGCCACCTGCCATTCCCTCACCTAGAAAGCTGCTGTCCTTTCTGCTTAATTGGATCTTCTCACTGTCACCTCCCCAAGGGGCCCTGATGTCTCCTGATTCCAGGTGTCACTCACACCCCGCTTGAGCCTGTCACCACCCAGAGGCTTTGCATGCGTGTTTCTCCCTCCCTGGGCCTCGAGCCTGGGAGTGGGGGTTGTTCTGTCCTGCTGCCCAGGCCAGAGTCTCTGGCACAGTGGGTGTCCTGGCTTGTAGATGCCATTGCATCCCCCTGGACCCCCATCCTCACCCACAACTGTCTCCTTCCCTTCCCTTCTGCCTTCCTCCAAAATCCAGGGTCTCTGGAATCCAGATTGAATTCAGTCCTGGGAGACCTGTAGGGGCACCCGTGGAGCGGGCCGAGCGCCTTCCCAGCGTGGCTCCCCCAGGTGCTCAAGGGCCATTCGGGGTGTGTGGGGTCACCCCGTACTCAGCAGGATGTATCATGTTCCTGGAACCCTGCCCCCACCTCAGTTGTGCCTCCCAATCATGGGGAGGGAGAATCCAAAATGCAGCCGGGCATTTCCAGACGCCTGGCCAGGTGGCACCACTACGGGTGACAATCACAGACCTTTTCAACCTTGGGCATGTCACAGATGACAAGCATCCAAGAGAAAGATCTGGAAGTCAGGAGTTGGGTTACCTCCCATCGTCCTCCGGGCGAGGTACACTGTCCTTGCCAGGAGGCAGATTCTTGAAGATGTGTGTGTGTGTGTGTGTGTGTCTTCGTGTTAAGAATGTCAGTGAGATAAGAAGCGCCCACCAGGCTTCACCTGCCAGGAGGAGGACAGACTTTCTCTGAATCATTCAGGGCAGAAGAGGATGCAGGTGTTTGAAGGATGCTCACGGAGGCTCTCAGACTCACTTTGCAAGCCCGCCTCACAGCATCACAGAGTGGAGTCCCAGGGCGGCTCTGGGGGCGGCAGGGAAGAGCACATCATATTTCATGGCATCAAACTGCCCAGGACAATCAGAAGTGGGGAAGGACCAATCGATAGTTTCAGTGCTAATCAATACTTAGTTCATCCTGGTTATCTGTGATCGTAACAAGTATAAGACATTTTATTGACGAGAAAACAACTTCAGAAGTGTACTAGATCTGCGATGAGCTCATGTAGGAATAAATAATTCAGCCGAAGCGGTCACCTGGCCTGGCAGCACCTGAGTCAGGGTGACCTTGCTCTGGGTCTGTTCTCTTTGAGAAGGGATGATGAGCAAGGAGAGCTGGGCTTCCCGTGTTGTCGCCAAGCCATTGAGAAAGTGGCGTATTCATGGAAAGCGTTCATTCTAAGGTATATAAAGTATCTCTTATCCACAACGCTTGGACCTGGAGGAGAGGGGCAGGGAGGGAGAGGGGAAATACCGGGAAGGATATTGGCCAGATTATATTGTGTGCATGTATGAATATGTAACAATGAATCCCACCCGCCATTGTGTGCAACTATAATGCAGCCATTAAAAACAAAGTGGAAAAATAAAACAGAACAGAACAAAATGCTTGGGCCAAGGAATGTGTCAGATTTAAAAATGGCTTTTCTGCAACAACTGCATATTTCATAATGAGGTATCTTTGGGAGAAGAGCCAAGACTAAGCGTGAAGCTCGTTTACATTGCATGTATAACGCCTACCTCGAAAGTCATTTCCCACATTATTTAGAAACGATTTTGGGGATGAAAGCAAAGCTGCATGCTGGACTCTTCCACTTGCGGCATCAGGTTGGTGCTCAGAGAGCCGCAGGGTTTGGCCCACCTTGGATCCCAGCATCAGGGACGCTCAGCCTGTAGCTGATCAGGATCTTCTTCCTCCTTGACTCCCGCACTGCTGACTTGGCGCACTGCCTGGCCTGGCCAGTCCTGGGACTCTTTGCCCGTAGAAGGGGTCTGTAGCCCCCCCCCCCACCTCGCTGGCCACTGAGGGACTAACTGAGCAATTACATAGAGCTCCCCGGGGCACCCTGGCCCGGCGCCCTCGGAGCCAGCTCTGAGCAAATAGCTCTCGGGCAGCAAGACCAGCTTTCTTCTTTTTCCCGGGGGTGGCACAAGGGTGGGCTGGAGGAGACGCACAGGAGGAAGCGCCTGGGGGACCCAGAGGTGAGGATGGTGGATGGAAAGAGATCGGGGCCAGCCCAGCCTTGGGCAGGACAGCCAAGTCCTGCGTTGGATCCTGGGCTGCTGAGCCTCTTCCTTCTGGAGATGCACCGAGTTCCACGCCCTGCAAGATCACCAAGGACAGCCCGCAATGCCAGGGCACGTGCCCCTTATGCCAGGGCACTGACCGGGATGGCCCTTTTGCAGACCATGCTCCCTGGCAGTGACCTAGGTGGACTTCCAGGCAGTGCCAGCGAGTGTGGTCTGAGACTTGGTTCCTGGAATTTGGGGCAGGGAAGTGCAGAGACGGAGTGAGCGCCCAGAGCCTGCTTGAGAGCTGGCCCGTCTGCGGAGTCTAGTAAACAGAGGTGCCTTCGAACGACCACTGGTCACCTAGCACCTTACTCTTTTCTGGATTTTCTCCCCTAATAGTTCCGCTAATTTCACATTATAAAACAATAGGTTTGCAAAGCATTGGACATTTAAAAACCTGGTCTCTGCCCACGGGGAGTTTGAGAAGCACCTCCTGCAGAAGGCAGCCCGCACTCAGGTGGCGCCCTGGAGAAGGCGCTCGGGGACCTCACGGCTGAGGAAACTCCTCGTCGGAACCCAAGATCCTGATACTGGCAAAACCCACGGGGCTGGGCCACTCCGGGGTCTTTTCCGCTTATAACATTTATGCTTTTATAAGTACGAGGGAGAATTTTTTTCAAGTATAGGAAAAAATATAAACATCAAGGAAAGTAGGCAATTGAGAAAATCCATCCTGGGGGTTGTGGCTCAGTAGCAGAGCACTTGCCTAGAACATGTGAGGCTCTAGGTTCCATCCTCAGTGCCACTAAAAATAAATAAAATAAAGGTATTACATCCATCTGCAACTAAAAAATAAAATCCATCCATCTTCGTGAAATAGCTCAAAATGTATTAATAGGCTCCAAACAGGGTAAAAACATGGATTTTTTTAACAATATGTGCTATGAGGCTAGATCAAAAAAATCACCATGCACATGGGAAAAATTCGAACTACTATATAGTAAATGAACAATGGCTCTCTCTGGGGTGTCAGCTCACGTGGCACAATTACCTTTTTCTTTTGTGTATTTGCTTTCAGGTTTGTGTTTAAAATTTATACATATACGACTGCATGATCGATGTGATCCTACAAGATGTATAATCAGAAAAGTGAGATTTAAACTCCATTTATGTGTGATCTATCAAAATGTATAAATGCATTCTGCTGTCATGCACAAATTAGAATAAAAAATCTAAAAATATTTAGACCACGTGTAGAGAATGATTTGAGATGAAAGAGGAGGTTCACATGTAGAATAATTTGCCTTTATCACTTTGTGCTTTTAATAAACATACCCATGTGGCAGAGACATGTCATTTAGGACAGGTAGGAGATCCCGCAGGGCCTGCCGTGCTTTCAACCCCACGCCTCTGTTCCCCTCTGGGAGCCAAGTTCTGGTGCTCTTGCAAGACGCGTCTGCAATTCCGACCATGCCATTGTTTGAACAGGAAAAGGTTATTTTCACGTAGGAGACGCCTGTATGGAAATATTGAGCTCTTCCTACATCTCATTTCCCATTCCACCTATTCTCGATACTGAGCAGGATCAAAAGATGTCAAATGCAATCACAGCTTTAATATATAAGGCTTGATTGCCGTCTTTGAAGTTAGTTTGAATCACTTGTTTCGAAGGAGTTGGCCATTGCCAAGGTTGGGAAGTCCCCGTGCACTCAGTGGGGCGACAGGCTGCGTGCCTCCTACACACCCAGACTGCTTTACGTAACAGAGGCTGCTTTATAAATAAATCCCCGAGAAAGAAAGAGCTTGCGGCTCAGGCAGGACGCGCCAGCAACCAAAGGCAAACCCTGTTTTCAGATGTAAAAACAAAACGACATGCACCTTCGGATTGCATCCTAAAAACCTGACGCCCTGGGCCCTGCCCGACGTGGAAGCAGAGCGCTTGAAACTGCCTCGGATGAGCCCCAACATAAGCGGAAGGACGCACAGACACTCTCAGTAGCACACCTTTAGTTTATTGACCTACGTAAAAAAATAATAGGTCTTAAAAAGTCAGAACAGTAAAAGAATATGCAAAAAGGCATTTCTGCGTCTAGGAGGCTATACAAATATGCAAAAAGGAATAAGTTATTTTTTTTTTTTGCTTGTGTTTTTTTTTTTTTCCAAATTTTTCCCCAGACTTCATTTCTAATGATACAAATGACTAAGGACCAGTTTAACAAATCATTTTATGTATATATTACATGCTTTGGAATATAGATAGAAAATGTTCCCAAAAAGTTGTTCAGAAACGTTTCTATTCACAATATGAACAGGAAACGGGTATAAAAGGGGAGGGTCCAGGAGCACCTTTGATGGACTGTGAGGCCAGTCAGGGGGACGAGGGGAGATCTGGAAGACGGAAATCATTTGTTCAACCAACCAACCAGCCCTACGATGAAACACAGCCAATGGGTTCTTCCTGGGAAGGTCTGAGGTAGCTCCAGCCTCTAGTTCAATCTAGTGCAGTTGCAAGGGAGTTTTTTCTTTTAATGCTAATCGTGTTTTTGCCACTGGGTGATGCAGAACTGCTTTGGGATCCTTACATTTGGGACCCTGACAATGCTGATTCCCTAAGGTTCACCATCTTAAGGCACGCAGTTCACCCGCGATGATGTGGCTCGGTTTGGTGCTGTCTGATTACTCTCTGGGGCCCTTTTGGTATCACTGAAAACACTCTTCAAACTCTTGATTATGAAAACGTCCTGCATGGGGTCTACTTCTTCACGTGACAGGAAGGGGGACAGTCCCCGGCCTCATCATGCTGGAGGGGGAGGAAGGAAAAGGTGCTCGGGACTCGGTACCTGGAAAGCCCTCCAAGCAGACTCGGGTACTCAGCGGCTGCTCCACTTCCCAGGACGTCATCCGGCAGGATGCTACGGCAGTGTCTGTCTAGAACTCATGTCACCGCGTCACGGTGCTTGTGAAAAACGTCACTCTTTATAACAGCCTAAAACACACATGCTCACAACTTCATGAAAACCCAGCTTCTCTTCAAGTAATTTTCCAATACTGTCTCATGGTCCGCGTCTGTCTACACGGCACGCTCCTCTCCACGGCTCACAAGGTCCCATGTGCTGAAGGGCCGTGGCCCAGGACCAGGTTTCCCGACCCTCCTCGTTCCCAATTGTGCTCTGAATCCCCCACCCCGCTCACCAGGGGACGCCCTCCCTGAATGCAGTCACAGTTTTGAGGTCTGCCTTCAACCATTCACGGCTGTCCCCAGGCGAGCTGTGGGGAAGGGCTTCCAGCCGAGTCCTGTCCTGCTGGAGGGGTCACAGGGTGGCTTGCAGGCAGCCTGAGCCTTCAGCCCTGGCACCCTTGGGTCTCTGGAGCCCACAGACTCCCGGGGGGACACGCACATCTTGCAAGGCACACCAGGGTGAGACGCAGGCTGGTCAAAGGCTCCGACGGCAGGTCAGACTAGCGTCCCAGGCTTTGAGTCTTCGTGCCAGTAGAGCCTCTGCTCCCCGCTGTCCAGGCCGCTCTCCAGCCGGGTCCCAGCTGCACCGTCCAGCTGGCGGCCCTCTGGGTACTGTCTGTAGAAGAAGCACACAGTGAGGACTTGTGGGCACACGGAGGGCTGCTCACAGAGGTTGGTAGGAAGCACCATGCAGAAAAGGTTCCCAGGACTGGGAGGCAGGCCGAGGGTGACCGCAGCCGCCTCCGTCACACCAGGACAGGGTCTGCAAGGCCCTCAGAGGGACCTTCCATTCCTGGGCAAGTGCTGCTGTTCAGCTCACCTTTATCATCGACCCAGACCCCGAGGCGTCCATTACACATTACATTCTAGATTTTTTTCAGGAAGAAATACAACAGCTTCTGTGTGGTAGGAAAGGCCATGGGTTACAGTTTTATTACCTTGTGGGACATTAACTAGTTTGGGATCTGCTTAGTAATCTCAGTGAAGGGACGTCTCTTTCATTGTCTTGAATTCTCTCTGAACCAGCATGAACAATCTGCTAGTTCCATTATTGATAAGTGAAATTAATCTCTGACACGTGCTCGTTTCAAAATCCGAGTCATATTGTTAATTTTTAAGAAGTACATTTTGACAACGCCATCATTTTAAGTAGTCTTCAGATTAAGAGAATACGTCATCTGCTTTCCTCAGGGACAAAGGAACGTACCTAAAGGCAGCAGAGGCACCTTGGGACACTCTCTACATCCCAAGGGTTTAGGGGTCAAGTTTGACTTGGCAGTGACACAGGAAACCACATCACATTTGAAAATCATAGGCACATTTGGATGGTATGTTTAAATAAGCACACTCAGTTACACAAACCATTCTGATAAGCAAAACCACATCACCATAATGGTAGGTTAAGTCAGGTTAGAGGGTTAGCAGGTTTCTACTTGAAATTTGCACATCTTTTAGTATATGGGAGATGAAGCCGTTGGAACGAAGAGCTTTGGAAACAAGTGGGAGGTCAGCCCAGGTTTTTTAGTGTTTCCACGTAACCAAAGCAAAGCCAGATTTCATAACTTTGCACATCAGAGCAAGCACAACGGCAGCTCGCCAAGAAGCCACACACGCAGCAAGGGACCGTACTTACTGCAGCTGGCTACGCTTAGCAAAAGAGAATGCAAAACTGAGCTCGCTTCTGGAGGCACAACCACTCTCCGGGACACAGGCCCTGGGTTCTGCCTACTGGTAGGTGGAGTTAGACAGGGTGGGGAGAGGGAACAGACGACAGGAAGCAAAGGAACAGAGGTTATTCCAAAACAGAGTGCAGAAGCAGAGCTGAGAAAGTGACTACATTACATATTCGGTAGCACAAGGGCCACCAGCATTTCTGCCTGGGAGAGTTTATACCAGCGACCACCCTACCAACTCCTATGGGGAGAAAGGCTGCATTGGTGAAGCTTTATAGCTTTCTCTACAACTAAGATTTAAATGCTTTAGGGAAAGAGTCTCTAAATAATGTACTCAGTTTATCTTTAAAAAATCCTTATATATTGCTCAGTATTTCACATTTTTGGCTAAAAGGAAAATCTAAAGTTTTTCATCTGTATTTTGAAACTTATTTTATCTCTTATTTTAAAAATCATATTTTCACTGGGCACAGTGGTGCACGCCTGTAATCCCAGCACTTGGGAGGCTGAGGCAGGAGGATCGCAAGTTCAAAGTCAGCCTCGGCAACTTAGTGAGGCCCTAAGCAACTCAGTGAGACCCTGTCTCTCAATAAAATACAAAATAGGGCTGGGGATGTGGCTCAGTGGTCGAGTGCCCCTGAGTTCAGTCCCCAGTACCAAAAAAAAAAAAAAAATCATATTTTCATAAAAACAACATGTAATTCTTGCTATTACACCTGCCTTGTTAATAAATTAAGTTGGTAAGATTGCACTGTGATCAAAAGTTCTGCATAAACGTATAGATCTATTTAGGGACTTCTATATCTCTACAGATGGGAGGGAAAGTGGGTAAAAGGTTGTGAAGCAGGAGCTTAAAAAATACACTTTTCAGTTTAATCCATTAACTCTGCATTTGGAATGTGTAAGGAAAATAATCTGGAATTCAGACAAATGTTTTGCACAAAGAAGTTAATAGCAGCATGACTAACAACTGAAAAAAGAAGGAAGAACTAAAACCATCAACTGTTCAAAAACTTGGGAGCTTTTAAATAAAGTATGCTACATTCATTAAGCGGACTATCCTATCAGTCATATAAAATAAGACAAAGAATTAAAAAAACCAAAACATTGTATTATAATGCTAAATTTAAAAAATGGGGTATGGAATTTCGCATGCGATAAGATGTGTGAAAGATGCACCTACGATATCATTACTACCTTGTTAAAACTTGTACAGAAAATGGGGGAAAATATGCCCAACAGCTGGTGTCTCTGGGTGGTGGAGTGACGGACAGTCATCATTCATTCCTGTGCCATGTGCCAGAGCCACCAGGCTGAGCTCGTGTGCGCACACACACACTTACAATAGGGTCTTTAAATAGCTTCTGGCTTCCTGTACATCACGAACCTCTGACAGCTGTGACCCCTCTCGAGCTGCCTGACACACGGGCAGACTTGGGAAAAACAGACTTTTCTCTGGAAGTGCTTAGGCGCTTCCTGAGTCCAGTGAAAGGGACGGCAAAGTGAGCGGGGCTGCCTGGCGCACCGCGTCAGGAGAGAAGAACGTAGCATCAGAGGAACGAGGACCCTTGTGCAAATGTGTGGCACAGAGTGCTCAGCTCTGCGTGGGAAGGTCCAGCTCAAACATGGGCCAGTCCTTTGGGTTCCTGCTCCTAACTCCTGTTCAAGCATGATTCACCCAAGCCCAAGCCCTGATGTCCTCTGAAGTACAGTTTCATTACAAGTCTATTTTGAGCGCTCCCTTTGTTGAGCTGAGACAATTGGCTTAACATTTCAAGCCAAGAAAAACTCCCACTGAATGTGGAGAACACAAACAAGGTTTTGGGGCTGAATATGTGCAGTTTGCACGCAACCCCATGGGCCTTCCTAAAAATTAACCCCTCCAACCCCCCAGGGCAGACCTCTTCATAGGTTAAGAGTCTGCACAAGTCTCTGCCGCCTGAAGCAATCTTAAACGAAGGAAAATCAAAGTTCCTGAAAAAACAGAATGTGCTCAGTGCTTCTTGGCACCGCGGTGTGGATTATATTTTGTGACAAAGAGGGAGAAACGATCTCTCCAAATGGAATTCCTCCTTTGCATAATGAGAATGGAAAGCCCTGTGAGTAAGAGTTTGCAGTTCTTTAAACCCACGGTTCCTGTGTGCTTCCTCCAATATTTACAAATAACTGCTTTTGAAGACCAACAGGACAGTGTCGGTGGCTTCTTGCAACACAGGGTCAGACACGCAAAGGAGCCAAGGGCTGATGGCAAGCCGACCGTCTGGGACGACCTTGGTATGGACGGCTTCCTGAAATGGACTGAAATTTTCTGCAGAGTTGCACAAGAGACAAGGGGTCCTTATCAAGAATATGGTTTCATGGATTGCCTTAAAAAAACACCTTCAGTCTCAGATTTCATCTACAGACTCTAGGACCAGGGCAGAGTGTGAATGGACCATATTCGTGCTCTGAACGCTTTTCCTTACAGGAGTCAGATGCTTTGGTTTTGCTGGTTATATGCTGTCTTTCAGGGCTATTGGGCTTCATGCTCACAATGCAAGAATGGCAACAGCTAGCATGGAAGTCAGTGAGCATGGCTACTTTCCAATAAAATGCTATCTTACCCCAACTGGGTTTGGTCTGCAGGCTCCAGGTTACCAACCCCTGAGTTGGGTGCTTTAACAACCATGGACGAGGGCAGGATTTCTGGCTTCTTTTGAACAGAACCAGGGCTTTTAAAATGTGAGCACTGCTCCTTACCTGCTCGGTGAGGGCAAAGGATGGTAGAAGGTGCCGTAGCAGCTGGTATAAGAATGTGCTGGAGTCTCATATTCAGATAGCCCTATGCTTAACTGGGTCCTCCAGTTCCCAGAAGCATTTGTAGAAGACACTGGAAATCAGAATGGAAAGAGATGAAATTAGTTGACTATTCAAAGTGAACAATGTTTGCGTCACTTAGAAGTAAGTTATAACCAGAGTAGACATGAAGGGCCCAGGTGTTGCTTTCATTTGTTGGTGCTGGGGAATGACCCTCAGGGCCACTGCCTGGGTTAAGCACATACTCTATCACTGAGCCACAGCCACAACTGAGCCAGAGTTTGGAATCCAGGGAGCTCCTTTTCCAATTTGGGGATGAAATGACCAAGTCACACTGGGCAAACAGCCTATCTTCTTTAAGCCTTAGTTTCCTCATCTGTAGAGTGAGGTTAGTAACATCCATATATTCTGTATACCTATAGTACCATGATGAAAGGGAATAATTATGGACATCTTTAGTGTTCTGCCTAATTGATACAGAGTAAGCACTCAAGAAATGATAACTACTGTTGGGCACAGTGGTGCACGCCTGTAATTCCAGCAAGTTAGGAGGCTGAGGCAGGAGGATCACAAGTTCGAGGTCAGCCTGCACAACTGAGCAAGACCCTACCTCAAAATAAAAAATAAAAAGGACTGAGGATGTAGCTCAGTGGTACAGTACTTGCTTATTCCAGGTTCAATTTCCTAGAACTGCACACACGCACACATGCACAAACACATACACACACACGCACAAATGATAGCTATCAATATTGTTGGAGGGAATAATTAAAAGACAGTTTTTTCAAACTGTGGTAAAGAGCTGAGGGGGAGGAAATGGTGGTTGGACTCAAAAGGAAGATGTACTTCATACTGAGAAGGAACAAGGCGCCAGGAATCTACAAAGACATCACAAGTCCACAGGCAAGAGACTCTGCTGCTAGACTAAACGCAGCCAGAAGACAGCGCACCTTGCTGAACACACAAATTAGCAACGAACTTCAGCAACACTTTAAAACAAAGAAGATACAAAATCCCCAAGTGACTGACCAGGCCACCAGTAGGAATGGCAGTGGGGGGAGTGGGGTGGAGGAGCTCTGGCCCCACACATGCACATCCACATCTACAGAAAACACGAGGGAATTAACACTGAGGCTGTGGACACCACACTTATGAGGGGTTTCAATCTAGATCACTCTAGGACACTTTGGCAAGAGAAGGCTGTCCCTATAATGGCCCACACATAAAAGGGGAAGAGAAATCCATCCAACAGAGGCATAAAACCCAACACAAGAATACAAAAATATGAACAAACAAGGTGATACAATACCTCATAAAGCAACTGACTCCAAAGATACTGAAGGGGGTAAAATATCAGATAAAGAATTTAAAAGAATGATTATAAAATTGACTAATGATTTCCTAGGGAACACAGGAAAACTAATGAATGAATTTAAGAAATTAGTACAAGATATGAATGAGAAATTCAATACAGAGATAGAGATAGTGAAAAAGAACCAAACAAATCCTGGAAAGGAAAGACACAATAAATCAAATAGAATGTTCTGTTGAAAATCTCCTGAACAAAGTAGACCATGCTTAAGACAGAATTGGAAATTGGAGGACAAAGTGGTTGGAAGTATTAAAGAAAAGTAAATAAGTCACCAGAATAAATAAGACCAGAATACAGAAGAACTCTGACATGACATTCAGAGACCGATTTAAGAATCATTGGAATCGAAGAGGGTTGTGAGATGCAGGCACATCATATACACTCTTCAAAAATATAATGACAGAAAAATTTCCCCACTTTGAGAATGTGATGGACATTTACATGCAGGATGTATTCAGAACCCCAAATGCACAAGATCAAAAAGGAACCTCTCCATGACACATTATAATTAAAACGCCTGACATACAGAACAAGGAAGGAACTTTAAAAGTCTCAAGAGAAAAATTCCAGGTTATATTCTGAGGTAAGCAAATCGCAATTACTTCTGAGTTCTCAGTACAAACGCCAAAATTCAGGAGGGGTTGGAATGATGTGTTCCAAGTTCTAAAAGAAAATAACTATCAACTAACATTGCTTTATCCAGCATAGCTATGCTTCAGAATCAAAGGAGAAGTAAAAACCTTCCAAGATAAGCAGAAATTAAAGGAAGCCATGATATTAAAGAGTAGCTAAGCAAATGAGAAATAGGACCAAATTAAACATTAGAAATAAATCAAAATGGCAAGAATTAATAAACATCCCTCTATAATACCATTTAATATCAATGATCTGAACTCTCTAATTAAAAGATATAGGCTGGCAGACTGGATTACAAAAAAGGATCCAACTCTATGTTGTTTGCAAAAGACTCATAGGCAGACAGCCATAGGCTGAAAGTGAAAGGATGGAAACTGATATGCTATCCAAATGGAGCCTGAAAACAAGCAGAACTGGCTACTCTCATGCCCAATTTTGGCCAGAAGTCTGCTTCAAAATTAATCAGGAGAAACAAAAAAGGTCACAACATTCTGGTAAAGGGACATCCAAAAGAGAAGATATAACAATAGTTAATATTTATGCCCCAAATGTTGGTGCACCTAATAACATAAAACAGACACTACTTGAATTAAGACTCAGATAAACCCCAAACCCCAGTACAATAATACTGGGTGATTTCAACATATCTCTGTCACCAACAGATAGGTCATTCAGACACAGACCGAATAAAGACTCTTCAGGTCTAAAAATATTATAAATCAAACGGACTTATAGATATCTATAGAACATTCCATCCCCAAACAGTCAAATCCTACAGAAACTATATGAACCCAAAGAGATTGAACAATACATTTTTGAATGATGAATGGGTAACAGAAGAAATTGGGAGAAATTAAAAAATGCTGAGAACCAAATGAGAATAGTGATACCATATTCCAGAACCTCTGGGACACTATGTAGAAAGTTCCAAGAGGCAAGTTTATAGCAATAAGTGTCTACATAAGAAAATCAGAACAATTAAAAATAAACAGCCTGATGGGGCATCTCAATATTCTTAAAGAACAAGAACAAATTCCAAAACCAGTAGAAGGAAGGAAATAATTGAACAGAGCTCAGCTCAATGAAATTGAGAATAATAATAAAAAAACGCAAAGGATCAATGAAACGAAGAGTTGGTTCTTTGAAAAGATAAACAAGATTGATAAGCCCTTAGCCAAACCAAAGAAAAAGAGAGAAGGCCTAAATTAATAAAATTAGAGATGAAAAAAGAAAAGTCACCATAGACATCACAGAAACCCAGAGGATCATATGGATTGTTTTGAAAAGTTATACCACATTAATTGGAAAACTTGAATTAAGGGATACATTTCTAGACGCATATGATCTACCAACATTGAATTAAGAGTCCATATAAAAAAACCTAAACACAGCAATAACTAGCAATGAGATAGAAGCAGAAACAAAAGTCCACAGCAGAACGATTCTCAGCTGAATCCAACCTGACCGTTAAAGAAGAACTAATATTCTTCAAATCACTGCATGAAACAGAAAAGAATAGAAAACTTGTAAATTCATACCAAAACCAAATAAGAACATATTAAGGAAAGAAAATTACAGACCAATATCCCTGATGAACTTAGATGCATCTTTAATAAAATATTAGCAAATCATATTCAACAACATGTTTAAAAAGATTGTACATCATGACCAAGTTGGTTTTATCCCAGGGATTTAAGGATACAAAGATGGTTTAACATTCACAAATCAACAAATGTAACTCACCACCTAAGTAGAATTAAGGGCAAAAATCACAGTTATCTCAACAGATGCAGAGTAAGCCTTTGGCAAAATGTAGCACCCATCCATTCGTGATAAAAACATGAAATAAACTAGGTATAGAAGGAATCTACCTCAACATCACAAAGACAATACAACAAACCCAAAACCAATATCGTAGTGAATGCAGAAAAACTGAGAGCATTTCCTTTAAAATTGGGAACAAGACAAAGATGTCCACACTCTTGCCACTTCTATAGAAATTGTAGCCAGAGCAAATTATACAAGAGAAGGAAATAAAAGGGATAAAAATAGGAAAGAGAAGAGTTAAATTACCACTGTATGCAGAGGATATGATTCTACACTTAGAAGATCCAAAACGCTCCATCAGAAGACTGCTAGAGCCAATGAACAAATTCAGCAAAGGAACAGATTACAAAATCAACATACAAAAGTCAATAGTTTCCTTCTATATCAACAGTGAATCTTCTGAAAAAGAAATCATGAAAACAATCTCATTTACAATAGCCTCAAAAAACAAAATATAACCAAAACAAACCAACAAAACCCTAGGAATAAATCTAACCAAAGAGGTGAAAGACCTCTACAATGAAAACTATAGAACATTGAAGAAAGAAATGGAAGAAAACCTCAAAAGATGAAAAGCCTTCCCATGTTCATGGATAGGCAGAATTAATATTGTTTAAATGGCCACACTACCAAAAGCAAGATGCAGAATCATGCAATCCCCATCAAAATACCAATGACATACTCAGAACTAGAAAAAGCAGTCCTAAAATTCATTTGGAAGAATAAAAGACCCAGAACAGGCAAAGCAATTTCAAGCCCAAAAAGCAATGCTGATTTCAAATTACACCACAGAGCTACAGTAATCAAAACTGCAAGGGACTGGCATAAAAACAGACACGCAGACACGTTGACAATGGAACAGAAGAGAACCCACACATCTACAGTTACCTGATCTGATCAAGGTGACAAAAACGTGTACTGGAGAACAAATGGTGCTTGGACAACTGATGATCCATATGTAGAAGAATAAAACCAGACCCCTATCTCTCACCCTGCACAAAAATCAACTCGAAATGAATTAAAGACGTAGGAAGTACTCTTCTCAACTATACAACTATGCATACGAAACTATGCAACTCCTAGAACAAAATGCAGGGCCAACGTTCCATCCTTTAGGTACAGGCAATGACTTTCCCAACAGGAACCCTAAAGCTGAGGACATGTTGCCCAGAGTTAATAAATGGTACAGCATCAAATCCAAACGCTTCTGCACAGCAAAGGAAACAATTAGGAATGTGAAGACAGAACCCACAGAGTGGGAGAAAATCCTTGCTAGCTACTCTTCTGACAGAGGATTAATATCTATAATATGCAAAGAACTCCCAAAACTTAAACAAATAACCCACTTAATAAATGGGCAAATGAACTAAAGAGACACTTCTCAAAAGAAGAAATACTCACGGCCAACAAATATATTTTTAAAATGTTCAAAATCATTATAATTAGGGAAATGCAAATCAAAACTACTGAACCACGAATTCTCTCCATTCTCACTCTTGCCCCAGACACTGCGCCAGCAGCCAGGGCACCAGGGGTCCTGAGATATGCCTGCATCTCCCTGGGCAGCCCTGTGCCCCATGCCCATCCCAGGTACCTCTCCTCTGCTGGCTTTCAGCCTGTGGATCTCTGCTTAGGTTGGGTCTGTGAGCATTTTTCATGCAACACCCTGAGATTTCATCTCACACCAGTCAGAATGGCAGTCATCAAGAGTACAAAGAATAATAAATGTGGAGAGGATGCGGAGAGAAAGGAACACTTTCATACTGTTGGTGGGACGACTACCGTGGACATCAGTATGGAGGCTCCTCAAGAGACGAGGCATGGAACCAGCATAGGACCATTCTTCAGTAATTTACCCTGAGAACTGACTTCGTCTTAACACAGTGCTACACGCATACCGTGTTCATAGCAACACAGTTCACAAAAGCCAAACTATGGAACTAGCCTAGGCACCCATCAGCGAATGAATGGATAAAGAAAATGTAGTATAGATGCACAATGGAGTCTCATTCAGCCATAAAGAAAAATGAAATTATGTAATTTTCAGGAAAATGGAAGGTGAGAACATTATGTTAAGTGAAATAAGCCAAACTCAAAAAGTCAAAGGTGTATGTTCTCTCTTGTAGGTGGAAACTACACCAAAATAAGGAAAACAAAGGAGAGATCCCATGAAAATTGAAGGGAGATCAGAAGAAGAGCAGAGGGACCCGGGGAGGGAGGAAGGAGAGGGAAGTGCTGGGAAGGATACTGAACAAATGACATTGTTACATTGTGAGCTTGTAAGAATGTGCTGCACAGATCCCACCATTTCACACAACGACCATGCACCAATAAAAAACTTGGGAAAAAAAAGAATTTTTTCAATTAAAATATATTTTTTAAAATAACCTAAAGATAAGGGGGAAAAACCCCGTCCTATATGGAGAGAACCTTCCTTTGCAGCCCGTGGTGGCTGAACACGGGCTTCAGCTATAAGTAAATGACGAGTTGGAGTTTGTTGGAGGCCTTTGGGGAAAAGCGTTCTGCCAGCGACCTGTCGAGACCTGACTGTTCCTCAGCCTGAGGTCACGTTGGCTGCCAACAAGATCAAGGTACATAGAACTTTTTTGTCTAAAATAGGTGGGGGCTGGGTCGTGGGGCTGGGTCAGGGAGCTGGTCCAGGAAGGCGCTGGGGAAGAGGAGGGTTAGCTTCACAGAGGGCGGAGCCGGAACAAGGTGGTGCCTGCCCCTTGAAACCAGTCCTGCTCCCTGCCTAGGACACACCCCCTGGCCACAGTGCCTGTGGTCACACGGGACTCAAAAGTCCAGCATGGCCTGCCTCCTTCCTGCTCTTCTCTGCTCCGGTTCCTACAACCAGCCTAACCTGCAACACCCCTTGGGGCCACACGGTTTTGACGAAGATGGAAGACTCGCTTTGAGCTTCCAAGGAGGAGTCCAACCTCTGAGTGGAGGCTCTGAGGCTGGGTGGTCACGCCGTCGGGATGGAGAGAATCCCCAGGCCGCCATGCACCAGTTCTGAAGCTTGAGCAGGGTGGTCTAAACTCTCTAGGCCCAGCTGCCCACCCTGCAAAATCAGCCTACCAGTGGCACTCGCCACACAGAACCCAAGGATGCAAGAGCACGTGAGGACTGCCCACAAAGCTGGTTGTCATTTCTCCCAAACCACGTCACCATGAGAGCCTTCGGGTGGCTGGAAGATACTGTGGAAGCCCTGACTAATTTGGCAAATAACTGGAAATGCATCTGTCCGCGGGGATGATGCGTGCCCGCTGCATCATCTGTAACTATTACACGGGGGCAGGAAGGAGGAGCATTCCAGAAGGCAGACTTGATCCACCCACGTCGCCCCCTAAAAAGAGATACTCTTGGTCTGGGATCTGAGTCCTGGTAGCATCAGCAAGATGCTGCCTGAACCAGGAATTCTCTCCATTCTCACTCCTGCCCCAGACACTGTGCCAGCAGCCAGGGCACCAGGGGTCCTGAGATATGCCTGCATCTCCCTGGGCAGCCCTGTGCCCCATGCCCGTCCCAGGTACCTCTCCTCTGCTGGCTTTCAGCCTGTGGATCTCTGCTTAGGTTGGGTCTGTGAGCATTTTCCATGCAACACCCTGAACTCTAGGGGGAGGGAAAGTGTGCTCTAAAGCAGAGCCATAAATAACAAGGAACGAGGACAGGAGCCTTTTGATGTGTTAGATGCGGTCAGAGACCAGGCAGCCCTAGCGGAAGTCCAAAGTCCTGCACAGACAGGAGAGCACTTGAACCTGAGCAGACATCTCCACAGCAACACTTCTTGTCAACAAACTTGTGAAATTTTTAAAGGTGCAGTTCAGCCTGACGGGTCCATGATTCAGGAATCCCTGACTATGACTCACACAGGTGTCATCTTAAGGGAAAGGGCAGGACTCCCAACCTCGGTTCTCATGTAGTCAGAGAATGCATTCACTCCGTACAGTTTTAAACCTGCTTACTTTTCACACATTCTGCTGAGCAGACAGCTCCGAGGCCAGGAGCCCTGAGCATGCTGCAGGTGCCTGCTCCTTGCTGAAGTCATGAGCCCTGGGCGCACCCCCTGCAGTAGGTCCTTCAGCAACGAGGACGCAGCTAGGTCCGACAACACTAGGGCTGAAGGGAGCCTCCGCTAATAATGGAGGCAGTCCTGAGAAGTCCTAAAAATCAACCCTGAAGTGGATCAGACCTGCCAGGAGGCGCTCCAGCCTCTGCTGCTTTCTTCCAGCCTCCAGCCCGACCCCATCTTAGAGGTGAACGGGATGGATCTGAACTCCTATTGCTTTCTGCTTGCCTGAAAGGTCCACTCTGTCCTTTTACAATGTCCAACCCCAGTGACCCAACACACAGAAAGACGAGGTTAGCAATGAAAGCCCTGAAAGGACGGGGCGCCCCTGAGAACGGAGCCTGGGCTGTGCGGGGAGGCAGGCGGTCAGCAGACGTCAGCGGGGCCTGCAGTCCACCTCTCACACTCAGGGACGGCTTTCCGAGTGGGCAGTCCTCACTGTGGTTGCGGGACCACTACCGCTTTGCGGCCCTGGGTAGCGGTTGGCAGTCCTGGAGGGGTGGTCCAGGTGCGCGGGGCGCGCCGTGCGCTTTACCCCGGGGCGCATGCTCCGCGGCTCTTACCTGAGGAGTAGGAGGACGCGCGACTGCTGGGCGAGCAGGGCACCTGCAGCCCCGCGAAGGCCAGGCATCGCGGTGACCCCCTGTCCGAGTCGAAGCCGGCCTGCGGGCTGTGCCCGGGGTCCTTCTGCCCCGAGGCGCGCTGGTACCAGCCGCGCAGGTGCTCGGCCACCAGGGCCTTGTGGATGTTCTTGGTGATGTGCTCGGACTTCACGGCGGCCTTCCTGGGCAGCCGCAGGGTGGCGTAAGGGTTGTGGGGCACGCGGTCCACGTCGTCCTCGTGGAAGGACCTGCAGTAGTCCCTCTGGCGGTCGTAGCCGTAGTGGGCGGAGGAGCGGTAGGAGGGGTTGACGCTGTACTGGCCCTCGGTGTCGCTCTCGAAGACGCAGCCCCCGCCGTAGAACAGGTCGCACTCGGCGTAGGGCGCGTAGCCCGCGATGTAGAAGGTGGAGGAAGGCGGCTCCTGGCTCCTGCCGTGGACGCCGCTCCGCGGGCTGTCCCTCTGGGCCAGGTTGGGCATGCTGCCCGAGCTGGAAGTGCAGACGTTCTGTTTCCTGGACCTCCTCCGGCCCCGGGCGCGCGTGTCCAGGGTCTGGGTGGCATAGTAGGGGCCGGCGGTGGGCGTCCCGCAGTGGTACTCCGAGCTGGACTGGCTGGTGTGGGAAGACCCGTCGTCCAGGATCTCCGTGCTGCTGCTTCTTTGGGATTTGGAGAGGGAGAGAAATGGCTTGTCGTCGTCGTCCATCTCGGACAGCAGGTGGGATCGGGACTCGAGGCTCCCGCTTCGCTGGCGGCAGTGCTGAGATGAGGACTGTGGCCTGGAAGAGAACGGGACAAATGTGTCGGAGGAAAACAGGAAGGCAGGACCCTAGGGAGGGGGAGTCCCGGTGAGTGACTGGCGCGCTCCTGGTGGCAGGGGACTTGAGTTGAGGCCCCTGTCTGACCGCAGGACAGGATCTACCTGTGTGCCTAGTCCACTGGGTCACTCCCAAGTGCACTATCATGGCCAAAGGAGGAAAGAGCTGGGGGTGGGGGGAAGTTCAGTCGTGCAAGCACATAACCCTCCAGGGGAGGAAAGGAGCTTCCAGGAAGAAGACCCCCTGGATGGGTCTGTGAAGGGCTCCCTTCCAGCCGGACCTCAGGGTAGCTTAGACTAGCACAGGGACACGTGTGCCGTGGAGCAGGGACCCCAAGGCAGACATCTGAGCTGGTGCCTCCCAAGAGCGGGAGCTTGGGCATGACCCTTCACCTCTCTGCCCAGCTCTGTCTTTGTAAAAGGAGATGAAAGCGGGATCTAATGTCCACTCACAATAGGCTGTGGAGGAGACTAGATGATAAAATAGTACGAACTTATAAAACATTCAGTAGGGCACCCAGCAATGCTTCCAAACGTGGCCACTGTTGTTATCTGTGTCCTCACCATTGAAAATGAATGCTAGTATCTGGTGGGGAAATTAAAGTTCCAAGAATCCAATATGTTCTGGACAATCAGGCGCATTTTCTTTGCTGGCCCATTGGAAACTCTATGTCAGCAGAAAATGTGGAGGACTGACCCAGGGCCCTCCTGCAGAAAGTCCTTTAGAATGGTTAAAACACAGAAAGGGCAGGATCGAGGGCCACGCCAGCATGGCCAGCAGTGGGGAGGGCACTCACTCCAGGTGGCTGCTGCTGTAGGCGTTGCGGGTGAGGACCGGCGTGGTGGGCATGCTGCGTCCCCCCGGGGGCCGCCTCTCCAGGGTCTTGTACGGGCTGCTCTGTGTTGACAGCATTTCTCTGTGACGATTAAAAAGGAGTTCAAGAAACAATGAGACCCTCAACCTCCACTGCAAACTGAACTCAAAGGACACTTCCTGGAAGCTGGCGGGGAGGGAGAGGGGCAGAGAGACGGGGAGGTGTGTCTGCAGGCCAGCATCCTGGTGGACCCAGATGCGCTGCAGAGGAAGCACATACTTCTGGGTCAGGAATAGGAGAAGATCAAAAGTTCCAGCCAGCCTGAGCAACTTAGCAAGACCCTGTCCCAAAGTAAAAGGGCTGGGGGAGTGGCTCAGTGGCTGAGCATCCCTGGGATCACTTCCCAGGATATTCAGGCTGAGAGCGACCAGAGTAAGGGCCAGGCCAGCTCACAGTGACTGTAAGGTCCAGATGGTCCCAAAGCAACTACTTACTCTACCCCTATACAAAAGCAGCCAGAGATACTATGGCCACGTATATGTTTGAATAAAACTTTATTCCAATAACCTTTTACTCGTGGACACTGAAGCATCAGTCACATGTAATTTCCTCATCACCAACATGAATGTGTGATTCCCTTTCCCAGTTACTTAAAAATATACAACCCAGTCTGAGCTCACGGGCTGTCCAAAAACAGGGTGCAGGATGGGTTGCCCAGAGGCTGCTGCACACTGGCCCCTGGGGTAGACAGCCACACTGTGAATTACTCTGTCCACTTTCCAGCACAGCAAGGACACACTTTGAGGTTAATTTTTTGAAATTAAAACTAACTTTCAAACTGGGCACAGTGGCGCTTGCCTATAATCCCAGCCACTCGGGAGGCTGAGGCAAGAGAATCACAAGTTCAAGGCCAGCCTGGACAATTTAGAGAGCCTCTGTCTCAAAATGAAATGAAAGGGACTGGCTCAATGGCTCAATGGTAGGGCCCTTGCTTGGTACTTGCAAGCCCCTGGGCTCAATCCCTAAGATTGCAGACAAACAAGAAAACTTTCAGAGAGCTGGAGGGGCAGCTCAGTGGTGGAGTGAGGGTCTGGGTTCAATCTCCAGCACCTCGGGTCCCCTCACCCCAAATCTTTCTGAATAAAATTCTTCTTATTATGAAAGTAAGCTATATTCATTATAGAAAAGTTCAAGAGTACAAATAAAAAAGAAAATTTAGATGCCCTTAATGTGATACCTCGGCACAGCGTGAAGCACAGTGCTAGAGGAGTTCATGTTTCTCCCTAAGGATACACACAAAGAAGCACCTGTGCTTTTTAACTGCAGAAATGGCATCTTCCTATTTTTCCCTCCCTCCCTCCCTCCCTCCCTCTCCCTCCCTGTGGCATGGGGGATTGAATCTAGGGGCACCCTACCACTGAGATACACCCCCAGCCCTGGTCTTAATTAAAGGAAAAAAAAATAAGTATTGATCCATGCAGCCAAATTCTGGGAACCACACTGACTTTTTAAAATCCTGGTCTCACTGCCCTATGGCATCTAAGGTTGTGTTCTTCATGGACTGAACGGTGAGTTCAAGCCTGTGTTTACTCGCAGGGTCAGAGGCTGGGCCTGGCGCTCAA
Organism: Glaucomys volans; assembly: GCA_020662805.1. Lineage (NCBI taxonomy): Eukaryota > Metazoa > Chordata > Mammalia > Rodentia > Sciuridae > Glaucomys > Glaucomys volans. The sequence goes on from JAJEJO010002637.1 coordinate 227,012, forward strand.
AGGTCAGGCAGAGCAGTCTTTACTGACAGGCTCCCCCTAGCTGGACTTTGGATTCCGTGCCTGCTCTACCGTGGGTCTGGAATGTCCCTCAGAGGCCCCTGGGTTGCAGGCTAGGTCTGGTCCCAGGTGGCTGCCCCTGGGAAGCCTGGAGTTGACAGAGTGGGCCTGGTGGAAGGAGGCTGGGTCATGGGGCTTGTGCCCCTGAAGGGCTATTGGACTCTGCACCCCTCTTTCTCTTTGCTTTCTGGTCCCAGTGACGGGAGCAGCTCCGTGCTGCCACACACTGGCACACGTGATGTTCTGCCTCACCACGGGCCCAGAGGCAACAGAGCCAACAATGGACTAAAACCTCTGGAACTGTGGACCAAAACAAACCTTTCCTCTTTATAAGTTGGTTAATTGAGTCATTTTGCCATAGTAACACAAAAGTGAACAATACCATACCCAAATCCAGATGGTAAGTAATAACAGTGCAAATCAAACAGACTTTAAGCAAAGAGCTAAATGCTTTTTAAAGATCTCTTAAGAACACATCCACTTGCTACCAACAGTCAACCTCTGGGTTAGTTTCTGTGCCCCAGTTCTACAAGAGAGCACCTTTTGGAAGGATCCATAATAACAAGCAAACCAGCACCAGTCTGGAGGCAGGTGCAAGGGCCTCACCTGGACTGCCTGGCATCCACCAACTGCTCCCCCAGGGATGACTTTCTGAAGTGGATTCGCTCGATGCCCAGAGACTTGGGGGGAAGAATTCTTGGAGAGTGAGGTACTGAACTTGGTCGCTGCCCGGAAAGAGTGAAGGCGTCATTGGCTAAAATAGGTAAACGGAAGAAGGAATAACCAGGAGGCAGATAGACAAGCAGACTCACACCCTGCAAGAGAAGAGCTGAGGACCTGACCCACAGGTGTCCTTCCAAAGATGGCGTTTCTAGATA
>JAJEJO010002637.1:228346-248173 GCA_020662805.1 Glaucomys volans
AAAAAAAAAAAAAAAAAAAAAAAAAAAAAAGTCTACTAGAGCCAGTCCTCTGTGCCAAAGGTCAGGAAGAACCCGGCTGCTCATTCTGTCCACCTTCAAAGCTCTGAGCCTTCGCAGCCAGAGCTCACACTGCCCCGAGGGGTCCTCCAACCTTTTAGGGCTGCGGCTGACAACCAGCTCAAAGGAAGAGTTCTGGAATGGTGGAGCATTAGGCACTGTGGACCCTGGGGGTGGACACACAGCGGGCTGGGGAGGTCCAGGTGTTTACAAGGTGACACCCGCCTCATCGAGTGAGCCCATTCCACCAAAAAACGACTGACCCACACAGGTGGGTGTGACGGTGGGCCTGCAGATGACAGGGTGACCTGCACCTGCCGTATAAGGAAGACACCGAGCTCCACGCCCCAGGAAAACGGAGATGATCGAGGCTTATGCTCCAGTTTCCTCCTTGGAATTGGACTCGAGATATAGAAAACATCCCCAGTGGGTGCAGCGTCGCACGCCCGTAATTCCAGGGGCTCCGGAGGCTGAGGCAGGAGGATGGCAAGTTCAAAGCAGCCTCAGCAACTTAGGCCCTAAGCAACTCAGGGAGACTCTGTCTCAAAATAAAAAATGAAAACGGCCGGGAGGTGGCTCAGTGGTTAAGCACCCCTGGGTTCAAAAAAAGAAAGAAAGAAAAAGAAAATGTCCCCAGTGGGAAAACCCAGGTGAGGAACTGCGTCATTCACAGTTCTCTGCGAGTCTACGGTCACTTCAAGATGAGGAGTTAAAAACGTCCCCCGGAGCCTCAAGTCCTCGTCGAGAGACCAGTTCTTCCTGCTGCGGTCTCCGGTTTCCCCAGGGCCTGCGACTTAACCCCAGTAGATTCGGAATCCTGTGGCTCCTTCCCAGCTGCTCTGCATGAGTGAGTCTGTGTATAATCTTCCCCAAACAAAAGCAAGTAGGTTCCCTCAAATTAAAAAATCACCTTGATATTTCAGAATATGCAATATTCTAAAAACAAGCGGGAAGAGCCACTTACGATCGTCACAGGTGGGGGTGTCCGACAAGGAGCTGCTCTCTGAGGGGATGATGTCATCTGTGAACAGAGACACCGGCCTTTAGGGTCCCGGGCGTTACAGCAGGGTGGGTTCCACAAAGCCATCTCCAATGGCGTGAGTCTATTTTCATTTAGACCCATATGACTGATTAAAGCGCGTTAGGAAGACTGAACTGTTGTAAGAATGGACTCATTTACGCAGAAGACAGAAGCCTCTGTGTGTGGCCCAGACATGACAGGGGATTGGCGCTGTCCCTCCATACCGTGGGAGACTGGTTCCCCAAAGGCACCCGAATCCAAGGATGGTCAAGTCCTGCCACGGAGTGGTGAGGGGTTTGCATGTCCCCGGACATGTCCTGTCACCTCACCGAGTAGCACAGGGAGCAAGACGAAAGCTGCGTGCGTTCAGCGCAGCGGTCAGGGTTTCTCCCGAGGGATTTCCACCGGGGCTGGCTGGATCCTCGGGTAGGCGAGAACTGTATTCTCAATTGGGACCTGAAGTCCAGGGAGTTGGGTTTTCCCTGGTGTTCTGTATTTCCGCTCCACCCTGCATCGAGTGCTTGGTCACCCCCAAACTAGGGCTCGCTGTCCACCACCGGCCTCACTGTCCTGAGCTGCATGAGCCTCGCTGCAGGATGCTCTGCAGCAGAACTTGGTTTGGGGCCCTCGCTGAACAAAAGGGCCTCTTGCTCAGGCAGTGCTGGGAGCTCTTCCAGCAGAGCCGGGGTCCCCACAGCCACACAGCTGGCTTTGGGCCGGACACTCTGCTGGGGAGCCCTGCACACTGCAGGCTGCAGCCTCCACCCCAGTGTCGCAGCAGCCCACCCTCGATTGGGACAACTGAGTGTCTGTGGCCCTTGTCAAATGTCCTGGTTGAGCAGCGCCGATCACAGACCTGGTTTAAACCCTGGTTTCCGCCACTCTCTGCAGTGAGACCTGAGGCCAATCACCTTCGCCCTCTAAGCATCATCCGGCTCAAGCCTAAAACGGGGTTGATGACACTGTGCCACAGTGACACAGTGCCCAAGTGGGACCCTGAATGGCATGCTGGCGAGAGCTCAGCCCAGCTCCTGGCACACAGCGGACCCTCCAAGAGTATTAGGGATGCTTCTCATTTTATCACCCACACTTCGCATTCCGGTTAGAAGTGACAATCAAAATGCTCTGAGTGTCAGTGGTGATATCAGCATCAAATCTTTAGTTTTTTAAAATTTTTTTGCTACTGGGGATTTAACCCAGGGGCACTTTACTCCTGAGCTACATCCCCAGTCAGTTTTGTTTTGAGAAGGGTCTTGCTAAGTTGCTGAGGCTGGTCTTGAACTTTCAATCCTCCTGCCTCAGCCTCCCAAGTCACTGGGGTTACAGGCGTGTGCTACCACGTCTGACTCAAGTGTTAAAGACTGTCTGATGAAGAGAGACAGCTCGGATACGTCGATATATTTTTGCAAATCCTTCCACACTCAGTCTCGAGTGCTCTGGCTAGAGGGTTCCAGGCACAAGCTACACCTCAACACAGCTGAGCCATGAGGGAGGGACGGCCCCATCCAATCAAAGTGCCGATTTCTAAGGCGGACTCTCTCCATGAGCCACTCAGTGGAACCTGAAGGTGAGGTGCCAGGAGAGTCAGCTGTTGGCACACACCACTGGCACCATCTGTGCCCAAATGTCAGCCCCGTTCAAGGAGGACACTTGACCCCTGCAGTTTGGGGACGGATGGGCTATAACAAATGGCATGAAAGCTAAGTGCCTGTCAAGCACCCACCTCTGGGGCAGAACGTGCCAACTGCCTCCGCCAACCCACTGCACATTCCCAGCCACGCCGTCCGGAATTCCCAGCTGTAGCCGACCGACACTTGTGCTGCCGCCTGCCGTGCCCTCTGCAGAAGCCGGGCCGCGGCTGCGGGAATCACAGGCCCTAAGCGCTGGCACATTCCCAACCCCTTCCCCGGGTGTCCCCAAATCTCTTATGTCTCCGTAAAAAAGAAAATACTGCCAGTTCTGATGGGAGCACACCATCTCAGTTACACACCAGCTCCATTTCAGACATTCAAATGCAAAGGGAAAAAAGAATTCTTGAGATGGAAGAAAAACAATCGGATTCCAATCATCAAGACTTAAAAACCAGCTGGGCGTGGTGGCGCACGCCTGGAATCCCAGCACTTGGGAGGCTGAGGCAGGAGGATCATGAGTTCAAAGCCAGCCTCAGCAACTTAGCGAGGTCCTAAGCATCTCAGTGAGACCCTGTCTCTAAATCAAATACAAAATAGGGCTGGGGATGTGGCTCAGTGGTGGAGTGCCCCTGGGTTCAATCCCTGGTTCCAAAAAAAAAAAAAAAAGGTGAAAGTGTCTCATAAGTGTCTCGCAATCCTGCCGCGAGAGCTCTTATCCGGGAGTCACAGGATAGCACCGCGTCACCTGAGCAGAAGAGTCAGCCCCTGAGCATCCAGTCTACAAACCCTGATACTGGAATCCCTAAGAAACTTGCTTTTGATCCTTTCCTTTCTCTACTCTCTTACCAAATGACACACCACATGCCATCGCGCCCACTGACCACGGGACTCACTGACCTGCCACGGTGACCGTGGCCTTCTGGCTGGGCTTCTTCCCACAGCGGATCCGGTACTCGTTGATGGCATTCTCGATCTCCTGCAGCTTTCTCACCGCGTCCGTGTAATCCTGCTTCCGCTTTTTCTTCACCGTCTTACACAGGTCTGGCTCGCTGGCCAGCTTCTTCGCAGCTTCGACCAGCTTCTGCTGTATCAGGAAGTTGCTCTCCAGGTCTCGCAAAGCCGGATCCTGCATTCAGACAAGGACGTCTTCATCCTGACACACGCACACCCTCCTCTCTCAGGCATGGGGTATAAATGAAATTTCTTGTGCATTCTTGAATCGCATGCTTTCTGGGAATAAAGTCTTTGGGAATTTTGGTTCATGGACACCCTGGAACACCTTCTGAGAAGACAAGAGATCCCCCTCTAAACTTGAACTTCCCATTAATCTGACTTCTTTCTGTTGTAAAGAGGGATGTGAACATTGAATGTGCAAAGCTTAAGCAGCAAACAAATTTGGATTTGATTCCTGGTTGCATGACCTGAATACTTTGTTTTTTAATGCTTCCACTTGTGTCATTTATAAAAGGAACATTGCACCCACCTCGTAAGAATGTGCTGAAGAGTAAGTGAGAAAATGTATGTGCACTGCTCAGCCCAGAGCCGGGTACACAGGTGAGCTCTCGGTAACAGCGAAGCTCACCCTATTACCAACAGAAACAGCTCTTGGTGTCTAAAGCTAGGATGGTTCAATTTCTACCAGAAACATGGGTAGGGACATATTGGTTGATGACTCGCACTCTATTAACTAACAGCATCTTTTAACTTAATTAGACTGAGTGCTATGCATGTATTATCTCATTTAATGCTCACTGCATCCCTCAGGGGGAAGAGCCACCATTATTTCCATTTTGAAGATGCAGAGACTGAGTCCTGAGAAATGAGACTTTAGAGAGAGTAAGCTATTTGCCAAAGCTTAGTTTTAAGCACCGGAATGATTCTTAATTCTTATAAGACTATTTCTCAATTTATTTTATTTGATCTTATTCTTTAAAAATATTTAGTTGTCAATGGACCTTTATTTATTTGTATGCCATGCTGAGAATCGAACCCAGTGCGTCAGACATGCTAGGCAGTGCTGTACCACTGAGTCACAACCCCAGCCGCTATTTCTGAATTTACAAACATGTTGTATTCACATAATGCTCTCTATGATGTGGGGAGTGAAATAGTGAGAAATAAACTCAGAAAAATGAGAGATTACACTCCATTTATGTATGATCTATCAAAATGTATCAATGCAGTCTACTGCCACCTACAACTAATTAGAGCAAAAAATTAAAAAATTAAGAAGAATAAACAGTTTTAACTGCAGTATGCGGAAAGGAAGGTTCAACGTGGTCTACACCACCCATTTCCACAGCAGCGGTGGCTCAAAAACCAAAGGGAGGCTGGGCGGGGGTGGTTCAGGGGTAGAGCTGCTGCTTTGGGCTCCATCCCCAGAACCACAAAGAATCAAAACACATGGCAGGAGGCAGCTGTCCAGGGGACCTCAGGAGCCCGCCCCCTCCCTCCTTCCCTCCCTCCCTCTCTCCTACCTCCTCGCTGGGCAGCAAGTGGTCATCCAGCTTGAAGGCGGTGCCCACACGCCTCCTGACCTGCGGAGGCTTCTCGCCCACATTCAGGGGATACTCCTTGGGCACTTTGCCCGTGAGCTCCTGCAAAACAGCACAGGGTTCAGAGCTGGCCACCGGCATGTCCCCGAGCGTCCCCCTGCCGCAGGGCCCAGAGCAGCTCACTCACGGCCTCTCGCAGGCAGATCTTCCGCAGCTCCTCCACTTTCTTCAGGAGCTTCTCCTGCAGCAGCTTCTCCTTCTTCTTGAGTTCCAGGATCTTCTCCCGCTTCTGCTCCTCACTGGCCTCCGAGTCTTGAGAACCTGGGCAGAGGGGGCAGGGAGGTCAACCCCAGGCACATGACCTCCCTCCTGGAGGGCAAAGGGCTTGAAGCCCAGCTTGCTGGCAAGTGGGGCTCATGTCTTTCCTCAGTGCTCAGAACACCAAAGAGGAAATTGGAGAACATTCATCAGTCCTCTGGTGTCGGAGTGTGGTATGGAAACAAGCCCCGTGCAGCCTGGCTGGGTCATTCTGGAAGCTTCTCGTTCCAGACACACCCAAAGTCCTCTCCTAAGCAAAGCTGAGGCCGGGTGGTCCTGCAGAGGATGCTTCCCAAGCTCCTCTGGAAGGGAGCAAGCAGGCCCCAGGATCGCTCTCTGCCACGCAAGGCTGTGCTTCCCATTCAAAGCCACGATGGGATTTAGGTGGGAAAACCATCCCGCATCCTTAGTGCAAGGAGGTCCCAGCACTCCACTGAGGGAGGGCCTGGGGCAGCCGTTACGTTTGCATGCAGTTCATATTATAGGAGAATGAGTCAATGTTCTTTATCAAAAACTACACATGGGAAGAAGGCAATAAAGTTTATGGGAAGAAAATGTCTTTTCAAGCCCCCTCTGGGTAATCCATTTCTTTGCATCTAATCTTACTTACACTGCCTATTTATAATTTAATTTTGTTTATGCTGTCCTAAAGATCAGTTGTAAAATTATATTCAAAACTGTTACACACCATAGGTTTGGATATACTTCGTTTCCATAACCTACATTTAAAAATGGTTCATAACCACCCCCCGCCCCCCAAAAAAATAGTTTCAAAAAATAAAAATGGTTTGTGTGTTCTCTGGTCCCAAATCTTACCTGAGGAGATCAGGCTGCCATTGCTGGCCATGATGAACTGGCCCTTCGCCTCCAGGGTCACCAGTTTGGATGCCCTTTGTGTTCCAGTCTCTGTCAAATCCATTGCAATATCGTCTAAACTCCTGGCAGAAGGGATTTTTGCCTACAAGGTATACAACATAAATACAGGATTAACACAATCAATTACGGCCACTAAAATGATTAAGTGACACAGAAAATCAATCCGGAAAATTCAGCGTTCATCTAGTGAAAGGAATGAAGAGGGAATAAGAGGAAAGGAAAAAACAGTCACTGGTCTAGAACCCCAAATGGCCAAGGCCTCAGAAGACGAGATACACTATTTGACAGAAGTGACTCTGAACTTCACCTTCCCTCCAGAAAAGGTGAGTGCTTAGTAGAGTGAGAAAAAGGAATATGGGAAAAAAGCAAAAGCAACAGAAATCAACCCGTTTAAAAAAATCTGCTCTTGCAGATTTTAAGAATATTTAATATTTAATATTTAGGAATGTTAAATATTCTTTACAAATAAGGCAGCGTCTTAAACGTCTAAGATGAAAACAAATAAATAACAAAAACTGTCAATGAATAAAAATCCTCATTCTTTTTAATCTAGAAAGGAGGATTTTCATTTAACTTAACTATTTCTTAATTTCTTACATAATGTCTAAGAATGATTAGGATGATTGAATTTTCAAATTATTTTGGAAGTGGTCTCCTTAGGGAGATTTGCATTTCTCTCCACATCAGACTCAGTGATTAGCTAAGTGTGGAGTCTATGTATTTATGAATAAAAGCTTTGTTTCTATGAAAAAAAAATGATTAAGCAACCATACAATAACAATGTTTTAGTAAGTACACTGATGCTCAAAGCATGGTTTACAACTAACTTTATAATGTCACAAGCGACCTCACCAATGTGCACACAGGCATGGGGGTGCCAATCTTACCACTTTAAGAGCAGATATTGATATATCACTATATACATGAAACTCCCACCTTGTATGTATCACAGACTAAAACAGGAGTGAGGAAAAGGAGGGACCTGGAGAATATCATGCTAAGTGAAATAAGCCAGTCCCCTAAAACCAAAGGCCGAATGTTATCTCTGATAAGCGGATGCTGATTCGTAGTGGGGGTGGGTAGGGAAGAAAGAAGGAACTTTGGATTATGCAGAGGGGAGTGAGGGGTGGGGTGGGTGGGGAGGGGATGGACGGTAGATTGTGAGACAGACATTATCACCCTATATACATGTATGAGAAGAATTTAAAAAAAAAGTTTATCACTGTCAAAAATAGTTAATGAAAATAAATAAATATGTAAAAGTTAAAAAAAAAAAAAAAGTCAACCAGAAGAAGAGAGAAGCATGAGTTGGCAGATCTGAGAAAGCTTCCTTTCTGGAACACAGCGAGATGGACTGGCCGTGGCCCCAGAGGGCCTCTGCTCATCACTTACTTTGCTCTGCTTGCGGTCCAGGTAGAACTGATGCTGACTGATGGCCATGACCCAGATGGACTTGATGAGAGAAGAGTTTGCATACCACGTTTGCACAAAGAGGCCGCTCTGCCCAAAAGTCCTTCTAGACACCGAGATCCTGGAGGATCAAAGAAAGCACTTGAGTTATTCGCCCCTGGGCCAGCACCACACCAAGTGCGCCCAGAACAGACAGCTCCCCCAGCCGCCCCGACGCACACCCTGGCCAAAGGGGCCAAGCTTCGGACTTTCTCCTCTCATGACAAAACTGCTCAGACCTGGCAATATCTTTCTGTATAAAAAACTGTGCACACACTCAAATGTGCATAAGGAATTAGTCAAACGAGAAACCACAAAGATGTGGGGGCATCTCAAGTGGTACACAATAAAAGTGATTTTTTTGTGAGATAGGGTCTCCCTAAGTTGTTGAGACTGGCCTTGAAGTTGCTATCCTCCTGCTTCAGCCTCATGAATAGCTGGGATCACAGGTGTGCAAGCACCTCGTCTGGATTTAAAGGTGTGGGATCAGGACCCGTCTCAAGGTGGAGGAAAAGCACCGTAGAGGGGGTGGATTTGGCAGACTGATGTTACCCGAGGATGAACATCATGGTCCTGTCTGAGGATCTGCAAGTCCAAGCCTGGCTCAGAGCGCTGTGTGCACAGCGGAGGAAAGGAGGAGGGAGGAGATCCGGAGCAGAGAGCAGGGGAGCTAGGGAGGGAGGGAGAGCGGAAGGAGGCAGGCGAGGCCATGGGGGCTGATGCTCTGTGTAGGAATGTGGCTTATCTCCTCAGGTCCCTTTGTCATAGCTGTTTCCTCCTACCCCTCGGACCCCAAACACCCATGACTGTCATCTGGACACTCAAAGGCCATCACTGAGGACTGACAGAATACTCTGGAAGCCTGGAGAACCTATTCCCATGCAAAACTTCACAACTGTTTTTTTAATGACCATGAATGCCAAAGTTAAAAAGGAGCAAAGGATGGGACCTCTAAGTAATCACATGAATGGCCAATAAGCCCACAAAGAGAGGCTCGGGTGTCATTCGTCCTGAGACGAATGCAGATCAAAACAGCAGGAGACAACCACTGCACACACCAGGACGGAGGTGGCACGGGCGCCCACACGCACACACAACAGGCAGAACAGGTGCTGGTGAGAAACCAGACCCACGCTGCAGATGGGAAGGCTGGGCAGCCCGGCTCTGGAGGTCCACTCCAAGGCCCACCCTGACAGGTATGCAAGCTGTATTCACACCTGTGTCCAGGTGTCCACAGCAGCCCTGCTCCAAGGTGACTAGGAAACATCTCCCGGCCTTACCTTCGTGGATCATGAACCTCAACAGCAAACTTCTTCTCACGGAAATACAAGTTCTCCAGCTGCTTCCATTGGAATAACTAAGACAATGCAGAAACAGAAGAGCCACACGACTTGAGTTGGTTCTACTTTTACGGAGCTTCTAGGTCAGCTTGGTAATCAAATGACTTTCCATTCCCACGAAGGCCCACTGATAAGGTCTGGCCCAAGCTGTGACTCATCTTCTCACTCAGCCACTGCTACCTGAAACCACTCTATGCCTCCCGAGGGTCATGGTCACCTACTCGGCTTCACCTCAGTGGTAGATGTTCCCTGAACCGTAAACCAGGCCTCCCACCGTCCTTTCTCTGACTCAGCTCCCTGGCCAGGAAGCCTGCCCCGATTCCAGGAAGCACCCGCCAGGGCTCCTCCGTGTGTGAGTGGAAAGATACTCAGAGGGCTGTTTCAGGGAGACCAGAGGTTAAATTTCAATTGCATGTGAAAATAAAAGAGAAGCCCATGGGAGTGCCTGCCAGTCAGCCTCTCACGGGCCAGTTCCCCGAGGGCCACGCAGGGCACGGGCAGGGGGCAGGGCGGCCTGCGCGCCCCTGGGTGCTGGGCAGCCTGGGTGTGTGCATCGGCCTCCCCCCTGCTTCCCGCCGCTGGTGCTCTGGGGCCGCACGGGCTGATGTGCCCGGCGGCAGGGCAAGGAAAGCCTCACCAGAATGTGCAGAGGGAAGCCAGGCGCTCGGCCGGCCACGGCAGGTCCTGGCAGAACGGCCCTGGCTGCTGGGTCTTCTGGGCCGTTCCCAAGCCTTCATGGAGGCCTGCGCTAGCCTCGCTCCCCAGCCTCCACTCGAACTGTGGTGAGATTCCTCCTCCCGCCCAGCTGTCCGTACAGGGCGAGAGCGCACAGCCGTCCCCTCCGTCCCCTCCGCTCCAGAGGCGGCGGCACTCTGACACTGTGCTGACTCTTAAAGAACGTCCCAGTGCCTACGCGACAAGCACCCGTGCACACCCGCAGAGGCCGCTCCCCAGCACAGAAGCACAAACAGACGGGGCGGAGGAGCTGAGGGGCCCCGCAGAGGCGGCCTGGGGGAGGCCCCGGGACGTCCGCACCCCTGTCCCCTCAGCACCTGCCGCGCTCACGGGCTCCAGCGCCCCCTGCGCAGGGCTGCCGACCAGCTCCCCGGCGCCCGCCGACGCCTGCTGTCCTTCCTCTGGATCCGCAGGTCCCGGGAGCGCAGAGAAGTGCGGGGAGAGCCCAGCGTCCGCTCCCGGTCCCCTCCCGCCGGTGGCTCGGCGGTTCTGGAGCCAGTTTCCCAAGACCGAGGTGTGTCGGTTTCACAAGCCGAGCCTCCCACGGCTGCTCGCCACTGACATCAGCAGCCGCGCGCGACACTCCCCAGTCCACGCCTTCCTCCCCGGGCGACCGGAGCGCGCTGCAGATTCCCCCAGAGGACGGGCTTTCCTCAAACGGGGCTCCCTGGGCTCCCGGGACACCGCCGGGGGCGCGCGGCTTTGGATGGGGCAGAAGTGACCCCAGGCCGCGGGCGGCTTCGGCGGGGCTGCTGCGCTCCTCGGCCAGGAACAGGTTCTACGGGAAGGGGCAGCGGCCGCTGTGCTCCCGCCCCCATTCCCACACTCGAAAGCCAGCCCTGCACTTGAAACCCGATCTCGGGAAGCCACCGCCTCCCCCTTATCGCTCACCAAAGGGAAACCCAGCTCTGCGCTCCGAGAGCCCCCCTCCGAGCCCTGCGAGCGCAGGGGTGGAGGCCCTGCGGAGAGGGAATAATTGGATGGCAGGGTTTGCAAAGAAGCCAGGGGGAGGCGGCGGCCAGGCAGCTCCCGCAGGAGCCTTTAAAGTTCATGCAGTGTGATTTCAGGGGTGCCTGGTGCCTGGAGTGGCACCAGAGAGGACGAAGGGTACAGACCAAATTGGGAGCAGCGGCTGCCTCTGAGAGGGCAGGAGGGCAGAGCGTCCTCTACCTGCAGCCCAGGTGTTTTATACAAGCGTGAGACTCGACCCCAACCACGAGGTCCCTGTGGACGGTTCAGACTTCGCCCTGGGATTCTGATCAACATCTGCGGCTGCCTTAGCAGCACTTTTTATCTAGCTGGGCTGCAGAGAAGCTAGTTTGTTCTTTCTTAATTTTTTTTCCGGTAAGTGTCTTGGTTCCTAAAGATCAAAGGCGGTTAAACCTGGGGCTGGGGGAAGACTGAGGAAGAGCGGAGGGACTTGGAGGAAACGGGAATGTGAACTTCGGCTGCTTTTGGAAGATTCTTTTCCCATCAGCAGATATTTTTTGAGCACCTTCTGCGCGTGAGGTCCCGATCTGAAGAGCATGGTCCCTTCCCTGGGGGGGCCATGTGGAGCAGAACCCTGCCAGACGGCCCAGGTCCCCTCTGGCTCCACCACTTGGAGCTGGTTGTGCCCGTGGGCAAGTTGCTACACGGTGCGGAGCCTCAGCTCCCTCATCTGTGAGATGGGCTAGTGGCACCTGCTTCCGCGGTGACACCAGGGAGCCGCACGGCCAGGGCCTGGCTGGCACACGGAGCAAGCCCCAGGCTGGTTTGTTGACGGTGACTCTCAGTCCCGTCTCCCACATTATCAAACGGCCGCTTAGGGCTGAAGTGGAACCCGCGCAGCTATCTGGCCCCACATCTGTGCCTCCACCAGGAACAGCTGAGCGGTTCTGTTGACAGTGCTGTGTCACTCAGGCCACGACCTGTCAGTTTCAGTCTCCACATCCGCTGGTTTCGTGGGAGGCTTCCTGCTACACCCTGTAGGTAGGAAATCTGCCCGCTGTGCCAGACCTCCAGATCATAGAGGAGGGGCAGGGAGGCTGGGCGCACCCCTCAGGCAGACAGTGGCCTGGGAGCACCAGGGCCCAGCCCCAGCGCGCACAGAACGGGGTGTGGACCTGCCCCGGGCAGGGGTCACGGGACGCCCAGGGAGATCCCAGACGGAAAGGACCAAGCTGTCCCTTTAATCCTGACAGCACTGAAAGTGGACGTCACCCTGGGTTTGGCAGGGATGGGAAGGTGTCACGGAGGCTGGGCCTGTTAATTGCACTGGCACTCCAGGTTAATTGTTTACCTGCAAATTCACCTGGAAATGACTAAATTCGGATGGTCACAGAGACAGGACATCAAACAGTGACTCACACAGGGTAATTAATCCCTTGCTCTGACCTGAAGCAAAACCAAGTCAGGTACTGGCTATTCTCTTTCCATTTAATAAAGGTTGCGGGCCTGGGGTTGTGGCTCGGTGGTAGAGCACTCGCCTAGTATGCACCAGGCCCTGGGTTCGAGCCTCGGCACCACATAAAAAAATAAGATAAAGGTACTGGGTCCTCCTACAACTAAAACAAAATATTTAAAATCATAAAAATAAAAAGGTTGCACCTGGTGAGTCAACGCACTGCCGGCACCTTCTGGATTCCACAAGGACGGACTTGCAGGACCAGGGGCTGTGGTAGAGCCCCCGACCCAGCCTCCTTCCCGCCCTCTGTCCCGTCCATCAGTCGTTTCTATGACAGACCAGGTCTCCACCCTCGAGGAGGGCCCAGGCTGGCAGGCTTTGCAGCGTTCACACAGATGGGGCATCTGACGTGCACCCAGCACGCAGGGGCCACCACCAGCCCGACCTGTGCCTCGTCCCATCAAGGGTCCCAACAACGCAACGGGAAAGCCCTGCCTCAGCCCTAGTTGCAAAGGAGGCATTGAAGCTCACAGGGTAGTCAGCTGAGCAAGGCCACCCACCCAGGGGTGGACCTAGGGCTCCCACGTGGGCAGAGCCAGGCTGTGGAAGCCAGCATGCTGCCCGGGAGCCCCTCGCCTGCTGTCCCAGCAGCTTGGGAGGCTGAGGCAGGAGGATCCCAGTTCCAGGTCAGCCTGAGCAACTTGGTGAGGTGCTGTCTCAGAATAAGAAAGGGCTGGGGTGTAGCTGGCGGGTAGGGCACTTCCCTAGGAGCCCGAGGCCCCGGGTTCCATCCCTAGCACTGCAACGACAAATACATGCATCGTCCATACCCAGGGTGACCCTTCAGCGCACGGGGGAGAAGGCCCTACGGGGACTGGTCATGTCCTTAATGAAAGGAAAAGCAAGAGGAAGGGGAAAAATGAGAACTAGCTAAGCCTTGGATGGAAAGAAGAGGGCCGCACAGCAGTCATTTGGGGGACGGGACCCTGAGCCCCTTCCTCTCCACTTAGAGCAGTTCTCAGCCTCACCCTGTGACCGCAGCCCCGGACGTCTGGTGATGCCTGGAGACCGGTCCTGGCCATTGCCCAGCTGCTGGACACCTAGGCACTTAGTTAGAACCATGCTGAGGGCCAGCCGGGCGTGTCGGAGGCAGAGCCTGGCTCAGGAGGGCGGCAGCTGTGGCCCACCCAGGCCCTGGCCACTGCGCGAGCTCACGAGGACAAGACAGCTAAGCTCTGACACCACGACGGCTGGAGTCCCAAGTCCCCTGTGTGGCCGGCTGTTCAGATGGTGTCCTCGGAGCGCGGTCACCTGCCCCGGGGCTGCCAGCCCAGCAGGGGAAGAGGCCCTGCCAGCATCCCCAGCTCCGCGAATAGTTTCACAGCACGTCCAGACCCGCGCTCGGATGGAAGCTCTCTCGGACGCGATCTCAGAGCCCTGTGCACAGAAGAAACCGCATCTCTACTGCAGGAGGAAAACGCCTTGCAGATGCGTTTGGATGAGAAGCTCTGGGCAGTAGGAAATGTGCACCGTGAAGATCGGACTCTGAAAGGAAGCGTCTCACCCAGGCTTCCTCTGTGGCCAGATCTCCGGCTTCCAGGACGGACTAGCACTTCCTGTCCATCCGCCAGCAGGTGTGAGCTGCTCTCTGGGCAGTAGCTCTGGGTGTTCACCGCCGGACCCCGCCCACGCCTTGCTATCTGGCCTGTTTATTAAATATCTTCAATAAAATCTGTTTTGAATGTACTCTTTCTTCCCAGATGGACTGCCAAGTCCTTGACGGCCAGCACTGTGACTTTTCCTTAGATGAGATAAAGAAAATAAATACTAGCGGAGGCCTTTGCTAAAGCAATGGCTCTGCAAATGCTTTTCTTGGAAGATACAAAGTCAAGTATGTTAAGCTCTATTGTTAGAGAGTTGTTTGTGCTAGTAGACGAACTGGCTATCTTTAGCTTATCACAGAAACCCTGCTATCAAACCAAACCAAACCAAACCGAACCAGACCCCAAACCAGTGGTGCATGATGGCTCAGGCCTGCAAAGCCCAGGCTCTTGGGAGGCTGAAGCAGGAGGATCGCAAGTTCAAGACCAGTGTTGGCAACTTAGTGAGACCTTGTCTTAAAATAAGAAATTAAAAGGGTTGGGGTGTAGCTCAGTGGTAAAGCACCCAGGGTTCAATCCCCAGTACCAAAAACAAACCACCCCAACCCAAATATCCCCTAGACCTAAGCAGGAGGAACCAGGAGACAGCCTACCCTCCAGGGTGTCCTCTACCCTGTGCGCTCCAGCTGCATGGCCTCCTCTCCCCTCTTAGGACTCACTGCGGCCTTCACATCAGCCTCCCCTGGCCCCTGACCAGGATGAGTTACTCATTCTTGTGGGCACCTCGTCCCTCAGGTGTCTGCTCAAAAGCCACCTTTCTCAGGGTCCTTCCCTGAGCACTGCAGGTGTCCCTCGCAGTTGCATGCTGACCCTCTGTCCTGTCTGCTTCCAGCGGGACTGTCTTCAGAGGGAACACATACAGTGTGACAGCAGTGACCGTTCTCCCGCAGGGTCTGATTTTATACTTCCTTCTGGAGAGACAGCACCTTGAGCTCCAGCTTCGGCCACGGCCACCCAGCTGGAGACGATGGTTCCCAGCCTCCCTCGCCACCAGACCCGGCGACTTCGGGAAGGATGAGGGAGTGGTCTGCCTTGGACCCCCCCTCTGCCGCTGTTTCTGCAACACTCAGCCACCTTCAGAAGGTCCTTCTCAGGGTGGCCTGGAAGCCTAACCGTGGTCGACTGCAGGAGGGGAGAGGAACTCCGCACCAGGCGGACTCCTGCTGCAAACTGGAGGGTGGGGTGCAGGGGCGTCTGCTAAGTGAGCCCCCCGACCCCCGGGGTCTTCCCACTGCTCTGTGGGGTAGACGGTAAAGGGAACTATTTGGCAGACGGGAAAATGAAGGTCCAGGGAGGCTGAGTGACAGCCCAGGTCAGCCAGCTGGCCAGTGGGGTGCAGGACAGGTTCTTTGTTCAAACCCGTCCCAGGCTGGAGTTCCCCTCCCACGGGCTCCTCGGGCTTAACAATCAGATTGATTATCGGTGTGGCTGAAGCTTAATTGTACACCTGCGAACAGGACGGACGGGTCTCCAGGTGGCATTTTGCAATCCAAGTTTTTTCCTTCCACACCATATTTTGTCGCGCATCGATGTGGAAAGAGCGAAGAGGCTTCTCACGGAGGTCGGTGGGCATAGGGCTGGTGGTGGAAGGAGCAAGAAGGAGGTCACACGGTCAAGACGGCAGGTCAAGATGGCACTGCTGGGGAACGCAGGCAAGTCTCTGCCTTCCAATAACAGGAGCCCTGTCCCTTTGTGAGGAGGAACAGGAAGGCTTTGTGCAGGCTCCTCGCCTGGCTCCAGGCAGAGGGAATTCCAGAAATTTAAAAAAAGATCAGTTCACTGAAGGCCAAGAACGTTTCCCACCGCAAAGGCCCTGGGCAATGTGGCTCACGCCAGCCTCTCTCAGCCTGTCAACAGGCAAGGAGACGCCAATCTAGAAGGGCGTCCACCCCAGGACGGCCTGCTCACGACACCTCCTACGTGCCCTTTCCTTCTCCCACCGTCTCTGACAGGCTCAGGTTTGCCCAGGTGAACGTCTTGCCAGAGGGGTAGAAATCAGTCATGACACACACTCCCACGGCGCTCAGCCACCTGCCGCCTGCTGCCTGGGGAGGATCAGACATTCCTCCTTGAACCCTAAATGAATAATGAACACCTAGAAGGAGCACGAACTTGTTTTTTTTTTTTTTAAGAAAAACTTCATTTTAAATTCCAAATGCCCTTCCATTTGGAATTAACCTGAATTCTAGTCTATTTCCACCTCTATAAGAGTTTGTGATGCTCGTTTCACACATAAAAAGACGATTGAAAAGTAAAGCTGCTTTTTTTTTTTTGGTACTGGGGATTGAACCCAGGGGCACTTCACCACTGAGTCACATCCCAGCCCTATTTTGTATTTTATTTAGAGACAGGGTCTCACTGAGTTGCTTAGGGCCTCGCTAAGTTGCTAAGGCTGGCTAGTAAAGCCGCTTTCGATCTGGATATTTAATATCTGGAAGTCTGACTGGTTGCTCAGGATGTAAGTTTTCTCTTCACCTGCTGGGTGTGGAGGCACACGCCTGTCATCCCAGCGACTCAGGAGGCCGAGGCAGGAGGATTGCATGTTCTAGGCCAGCCTCAGCAACTGAGCCAGACCCTGTCTCATAATGAAAGATAAAAAGGGCTCCCCCAGCAGCACAGCGGTAGAGCACCCCTGAAATCAGTCCCTAGTTTTGCAGCAAAAGTTTCTCTCTTCCTGGGCCTCCTGCCTTCAGGGTTAGGGTGGAGGAGTCGGAAGGAGAAGGGCTTATAGGGCCCTGAAAATAGGGACTCCCTCCCTCCCCAGGACCGTGGACGTGGGGCAATGCTGGGTCCCTCTCTACCCAGTGATCCAATGCCCTCCTTAACTGTCTGCCTCCCTCACTGTCAAGGAACAATGACCAGCCACCTGGTGACGACTGGGTAAAAGTCGTGGTACTAAATCCCATCTCATGGGGCTGGTGGCATTTCCACTGGGCAGAGGAAGAAGCCAGTCTTAAAGAGAAAGCAAACGACACGCCACAGGCCACGGGCAAATGCACTTGAGACAGAGCCCGGGCGCCCACATTCCTGCTCTGCGCTGATGGACCCCCTGCAAGGGCCCCCAGGCTATGGAATAGTTTCAAATCTGAAATGAATGCAGAGCCCTTGCTGGGAGCTCTGGTCAGTAGAGTCACGCGTGCCCCAGTGTGCAGGGGCAACGAGAAGCAGACACTGCCCAGGAAGCTCGTGGGCCTCCGCTGGAGGGTCTTGGAACAGGCCCTTTTCCAAACAGCCTTCTGGCGTCCTGGTACCTCTCCTGCTCTTAAGCTACTCGTTATAACAAGGCAGGCATTGGCTCCAGAGGCTGAGCCTCTAGGGCCTCCCACTACAATGTGTCAGTTTGACCTTGATTCCTGCCCAGCCTGCCCAGCCACTGGCTGCCGGGCGGCTGTGCAAACAGCTGAGCCCGGTCCCTCCTTTCTGTCAGCGCTCACCGCCTGCGAGTCCTGCATTCCCGCCTTAGTGCAAACTGGCCTGGGAGAGGGACTTGCAGAACGTGCTTCCTCCTGCGAAACTCTCAAGCTGTTTGGGCACAGAAAATAGCAAGTGCGTGGAAGCCGAACCCAGAGTCGGATTTTAATGGGAGAACAAAGGAGGAAGCCAACGCTGGTGGAGGGACAGATTCTGGAATAATGGGAAAAGACAAGGCCAGAGAGTGGTGCCCCAAGCTGCCTGGCACAGGGCCCTTCCTGAAGTGAATGGCCTGCCCGGAAAACCGCAGATGGAAAAAGAAAGTGACTTCTGACCCTGACCTGGGCTCAGGACTGAATGGTGTCAAGCAGTACTGACCGATCTCCACTAAGCTGCAAAGCTGAAGAGCGGCCCGTGGGTCATGAGCAGGGGAGTGGACGTGAAGCGCGATACCGTGCAGACTCGCTCTCCCCTACCCCAGGAGAAGGCCTGAGTGCTTCCACGGACCCACGAGTGTTCGGTGGGAATTTCAATACTACAGGGGCATGGGGCTGAGAAATCACTTACGAGTTAAGTCATGGTCTACACACAAGATTCAGAAAACCCAGCAAGACTCTTAACTGTTTCTTCTTGAAGCACAATTCAGCAGAGAATTAAATTAGCCAAAAAAAAAAAAAAAAAAAAAAAAAAAGGGAATGCGGGTGAGGTCTGCCTACAGCAACCCCGACCAGCACCCCTTTATGAAGGTACTGGCCCTGGCTGGGGTTACTGAGCTCCCCACCTTCCTCCCTCTCCAGGTTGCAAACCATGCTGTCCATCAAAAGGGAACTGGGTGAATAAATCATGCATGTCCACATAATGGAACGCCAGGAAGGCTTCAAGAGCCCAACAAGAACCCGGTGTCCAAGTGAGCTGGAGAGGAGCAGCTGGGCATGGAGAGGAGCAGGACTCCTCTCGTGGTAAAGCCTTGGAATCGTCGCCAGCGAGGTCTGAGTGAACCGGTTTGGTGCTCTTAGCAGCCATTCCAGAGGCGGGAGGGAGACTGCGGAGAGGACTCCTGCCCCAGCAAACGAGCTTACGGAGCGTTTGCTTTTTTTGTTTGTTCTTACAACAAAACGTACTCCTTTTAGTAAATACGCAAGTGCAAATGAGTGATGTGAAAATATTTGAGAAAAGTGGGTGCCCTTCATTTCTTTTTCTTCTTTGGTACCAAGGATTGAACTGAGGGGTGCTTAACCACTGAGCCACCTCCCCAGCCCTTTTTTTGCATTTTATTTAGAGACAGGGTCTCGTTGAGTTCCTTAGGGCCCCACTACGTTGCTGAGGCTGGCTTTGAACTCACGATCCTCCTGCCTCAGCCTCCTGAGCCGCTGGGATTACAGGCAGTGGCTCCTGGTGGGTGCCCTTCATTTCTAATGCTATTAATTAGAAATTTGGTGCTAGAAGTAAATTTTCAAAACAAGCAGGAATGACGGTATCCTATTTCTCCTAGAAACCCAGTACTCATTCCTCACTTCGACAGCTCTTGCCCACGGGGCCGCGGAGGCACGGTGCTACGTGTGGGGCGGCCTGCGGGCTCTCCTGCGTCCTCACAGGTGAGGCTGTCTTGGGTTCATCGGCCACTTCTGGTGAGCAGCCTCAACGCCCAGCTGTCTGGATGGCACTGGAAGCAGGGCTGTGGCAGCCTCGGGCCAGTCTTCTGTGCAATGCTTGCAAGTGTCACAACCACAAATGGGGATAAGACGGGAGTTCGATTCTCATAACACAGGGCGGACTGTGGGCATTGACTGGCGACACCAGGAGATGCAGGCTGTGGGTGATTACAGGCTGCTGTAGGGAGAGCCAAGCCAGAGACTGACAGCTGGGACGGCAGGTAGGAAGGCTGTGATGTCGGGCTGTGATAACAGTAGGCTGACCACGGTCTGTTATTAGAGGCCACTGGGTCCCTCCTGCCGCCTCCAGGGATGGCAACAGAGTCCAGGACGGTGGCAAAGCCAACTAGGACACATGGGTGGGTCTGAGTGTCACCATAACACCCAGGGGGCCAAGGACAGCTGAAGGGGACCCCGCAGACTCGTCCATTCTGACACAGGCCACCATGGGCTGCCCACGTGCACCTGCGTCAAGAGAAGCAGTTGCACAACAAAATCTTGAAGTGGAAAATAATGTCACTCATTCAGCCTGGAAGCCCCGGACCTGGGGGCTGTGGGTCTAAGAAATCACACATTCCTCACTGTTCTTACCAGAAGCAAATATGTTTCTTGCAGAAAACTGTGAAGTGAAGGTGCGTTAAAAAGAGTGGCATTTTAGAAAGAAGATCACTCATAACCGTACCGTGGAGAAATAAGGAGAAGCCGAAATTTTGGCTTCTGTCTTTGTGATCCTTGGACAACCCAATGAAGTAAGTGTGCATGCAGCGCGCGCACACACACACACACACACACACA
>JAJEJO010002637.1:248573-261467 GCA_020662805.1 Glaucomys volans
ACACACACACACACACACACACACACACACACACACACACACACACATACACACACACACACACACACACACACACACACACACACACACACACTCACACACGGTCTGTAGCACAAAGCGCCGCCTCCTGTTCAGACAAACCCTAACAGAACCCCAGCTTCGCTGCGGTCCAATCCCCATAGCTCGGTCTTGGCGCATGGCCTAGGTGTGACCTGGAATCAGCGACTAATGTGGAATTGCGTAAAAGGCGCATCAGCAACTTATGAAATGCATTTCACATGTAGCGTGAGCTTCTCTGAAGCAGTGACCCCGCTGGGCAGAATCCTTGGCCCGAGACGCAGCAGGTGCCCCTTGGGGTGACGCCACCGGCTCAGCAGCTCGCGGCCGCGCAGGCATCTGGAAGGATCCACACTCACCTTCCGAGGCTTCACCTTGTCCTGTAAGTCGTACTGGCCGATGCCTTTATAGCTGATGCCAAGCCACCAAGGAAGTCCTTGTTTATCCTGGTGGGCGGAAGAGAACGGGACCTAATTAGCCTTGGGGAGGCGAGGCCAGCCCTCTCCCTCCCTCGGCAGGTGCCGACAGGTCAGAGCAGCTCTCCTGGCCAGCAGCACCGGGCGTGGGAAACTCGCTACTCAAGCGCCTTCAAGGGAGATGTGGAGGTCACGGGAGGCCCAGGCTGCCCCTGGGGAGGCTCAGGGAGGCTCTGTTGGGTGGAGGGTGCAGAGCAGAGGGATGTGGAGCGACTCGCCCAAGAGAAGTCCCGGAGCCCGTGAGGCGCCCATTAGAACAAGAGGCACTCTGTGCTCAGTCCGCGGCCAGCCGGGGAGGCCGGAGCGCCCAGGACACAGCCAACAGGAATGGCAACTGCCCTACGCGGTGCCGCACAACCCCAGGGGGGCTGCACAGCGGCCTGAGGGGGCTCGGCGCCTGGTTCTCGAATGCTCCAGGCGGGTCAGAGGGAAGGCCTGCTGCAGGGGAGGAAAGCCCAGGGTCCCCCAGAGCTCGGGATCAGCAGAACTCGAGGGGAGGACACAGGGTCGCGTCCAAGGAGTCCTCACTGCACAGCCTTCATTACCCGATTTCCCAACATCTGTAATGGTAGTGACGTCAACTTTCCTGACATGGAGTCGCTGAGACACTGGTCAATGGTCAGATGGTTCCTGGGCTGGGGTGTGGACGGTGGTACAGCGCTCGCCTCACTGCGCCAGGTTGCACCTGGGCTCCGCCTCCAGCGCCACAGAACGTCAATCAGTAATAAATAAAGATGAGTAGTCCTCTTTCTGACAAGACTCAGAAAGTCTCTTTTGTGGGGAGGGCGGTACCACGGATTGAACTCAGGGGCGCTTGCCCACTGAGCCACGTCCCCAGCCCTATTTTGTACTTTACTTAGGGACGGGGTCTCACTGAGTTGTTTAGCACGTCACTTTTGCTGAGGCTGGCCTTCAACTTGTGATCCTCCTATCTCTGCCTCCTGAGTCACTGGGATTACAGGCATGTGCCACCACACCCAGCTAAGACTCCTTTCTAAACCATATCTTTTTTTTTTTTTGTGGTGCTGGGGATGGAGGATTCAGGCCGTCATGCACACTTGGCAAGCACTGTACCACTGAGCAGCACCCCTGGCCCACAAAACCAGAGGCCGACGAATGTTCTGATATGTGGATGCTGACTCACAGTAGGCATGGGGGGAGGAGGATTGGGGGGCCACCAATTGGACAGGGGAGAATGGGGGGACAGGAAGGGGAAGGGAAGTAGAGGGAATCGAGGTCACTTTCCTGTGTTCATCATGAACACGAGCAGCGGACTCCACACCGAGTACAACCTCAAGAACAGGGAGTCATGCCCCAGGTACGTATGATGAGTCAGAACGCATGGTACTGTTACGTGTGACTACAAAGAACAAATTTAAAAAATCTTGAAAAAAAGAAAACCCATCCTATTTGAAACACTGCAATTCCCAGAGATGGATTTACATATAAATGCACACGACGTTTGTGGTTTTGGAAAGTGGATGCTGTTGTGTGGCCGGGGCAACGTCCCAGGTGTCCTGAGAGCTTCTGAGGTCAGGGCTCACCTTCACTGCGTAGTAGTGGACACCGTAGGTCGGCAGGGCTTCCACTATCTTCATGTACCTGCGGGAAAAGAGCGAGGTCACGACCTCAGTGAAACAGTCAAAGGGCCCTTTTGGGACCGTGATTTAAGGAAACACAATTGGGTTTGACTTTCGTCATTTTAACCATGACTGGTGGCTTCCACTCAAGTAGAGACAGAGCAAACCACACGGGGAGCAACACCCTTCACGACTCACCCACAGCCACGGGGCGTCTAACAGACTTAATTTCCAAAAAACCACAGGAAATGTTATTTTTCTGAACTTTATGATTTCTATGACTTAGAAATATGCACTCAAAACTCAAGTTGTGAGTATTTTTACGGTAAGCACCTAATGATTCAAGCGATAGGGAGCAACTTTCAGGTCGTGCTCACAACAAGTAGAAACTCCAGCGATCCCACGCGTTGAGTGCGGTCAGGGTGCTGTGCTGTGTGCTCCCTGTCACAACTCTTAGAAATGAATTCTTTAAAAGGGCGAATTTTATGGTTGTAAACCTGAGTTTAAAAATATGACCCTCTCCCCCAAATAAGATACCACTATTTGACATTTTTATTTAATTATTTTTCTTTTTGGAGGGTACTGGGGATTGAACTCAGGGGCACTCACCACTGAGCCACACCCCCAGCCCTATTGTGCATTTTATTTAGAGACAGGGTCTCACTGAGTTGCTTACGGCCTCACTTTTGCTGAGGCTGGCACTGAACTCTTGATCCTCTGGCCTCAGCCTCCTGAGCCACTGGGATTACAGGCGAGCGCCACCTCACCTGGCCCTACTTGCTATTTTTAATTCAAGAGGTGTCTCTGTGCTCCCGGAAGGCTTTGCCCCCTCCCCCTCCCCCCATGCCCCTTCTCCAGGAGCTGAGGTTCCTGCTTAATGCTTAATTCAAGTGGGCTTCTATGTGACAATCTGAAGATCATGTCCCTGGACACAGTGATCAATCACTTGGTCAAATTTTTCTTTTTTTTTGCGGTGCTGGGGATGGAAGCAGGGCAGTGCGCTTGCCAGGGTCACTCCACCAACTGAGCTGCATCCCCAGCCCAGTCACTTGGTAAAGTTTAAAGGAAATGGCCTATATGCAATGGACATGGAGGTGAAGGAAAGGGGCCAGGGTCACCAGGGTCACCAAGCAATTAAACCACACAAGCCAGGATGCGACCAAGTGAACTGCACTCTGCAGCCAGGGTCCTGAGCGGGGGAGCCACTGGCCACCGTGATGGAGGGAGGGGAAGGACTCTGGGGTCGGCAGGGGCCGTAACACACTCCCTGGTCAGCCTGCTGAGGTCCTCAGGGTGCTGTCTGTCTCCCCTGCCCCCAGGTCAGACGGCAGGGATGGAGGTGAAATGCCAAGGCCTCCACAGCGGACGGCCAGCTTCTCCCTTTGCCTGGGGTGCAGGGAGACCGTGTTCCATGAACCCAGGATATGGGCAAAGAGGCAGAGGTGAGAAGGACAGGCCGACCCCGAAGACCGCTGGCCCAGCCTTCGTTCTCCCCTGCCCCAGATGACACTCAGCGGTTGGTGTTTTATTTTAAAGTCCAAAGGCCTTCAAAGTTATCCTCCAAGTATGACGCCAAAAACGCACTTAGATGCCACTGGTCGTTATGCTCTTAGGAGGTCAGTGCCTCAGGAGAACCCGGTGGCTCTGTGTGTCACAAAATATAGAGATGCACACCCTGGATCTCCTGCACCAACAGGCGGTGTGCTCCCCGGGAAGCAGTCCCCGCCCAGCCTCCAGCTTCTCTGAAAAAATCAGAGGATCGGCCGGGTAGCATCTGAGCACGGCCCAGAGTGACCTCGCTGGGTGGGGCAGGCTCTCCCTTCACCATGTCCCTTGTCCTGGTCACTCTGTACCTGGCCGTCCCTCTCCCTTTTGTTCCTTGCCCGCTGGACACTGGTGGACGTCTGAGCTGGTGACACCTGGGTATGCAATGAGCCATGGCACTCCCACGTCGTGAAAGCTGCTTGCGACACATAGAGATCACGTCCGGTAGAAGGAGAGGATACTTACTGAACCACAGCTTGGCCCCGACTCAGCCCTCGGACTCTCAGGTAGTGCTCAATGACCCGGTCCTCGCTGCAAGACAGGGGGCAGCAGGTCAGCAGGGGGCTCTGCAGCCTCAGGACCCACCCGGGATCCATGCCACTGGACGCTGGAGGGCAGGCCCTGGCCGCCCTGCGGGAGCAGACACCGTTTCTGGGGGACACGGGTCCCTGAACTGCAGACATCCGACCAGCAGCATGGCGACCCTCCTTCTAACACAAGGACACGGTGTGCAGGACGATTTTTAATCGCCACTGATTAGAAAAGGGAACGAGATCAGTTTCCCAGACGGAAACCAGCTGGAGGCTGCACAGTGACCCACCAGCTGAGGACACTGCCCAGTGACCAAGCCAAAGGCCCGCCTCCCTCTCTGGGCTCTCAAAACGGAGGCCAGCGCTCTCGGTGTCGAAGACTCCGAACACGTGCGGAGAATGGAGAGCGCGCTGAGCCTGGGCTGGTGCCTGAGCCGCGAGCCCCTCCCACGGCCAGGGAGTGGACACCCGCTGCCTGTGGACACGGCCATCGGGCAGCCCTCCAGCCACATCCCAGCATCACCTGGAGGACCCATCCCTGTCACTGTGTGACCAATAACCAGCTTTTTACAAAATAAACTATCATTTGACAATGATTTGTTTAGAAGGTTCTAGAATCAAGATGCAATGCAGGGGCTGGGGTTGAGGCTCAGAGGTGGAGCGCTTGCCTAGCATGTGTGAGGCACTGGGTTCGAGTCTCAGTGCCACACGTAAATTAATAAATAAAATAACGGTTCACCAACAACTCAAAAAATTTCTTTAAAAATTGCAATGCAGCCTCTGTGCTTAATCGCACCATGAATTTGGGAAACATTCCAACTTTCAAATCAAAGCTACTGAGGCTGAAATTTTATGATGTGTGCTTTCTCGAGCTTCAGTGGAAAGGACGACCACCTTGGGCATTTGTGGACAGACCCCAGGAAGACTATGTTTAGCGGAACTACGTGTGGTTTGCAATTAAAAAAAGTAATTTTCAAGGGAAAATGTGGGATGGAAAGCTCTGAATTCATTAAGATACAAACTACCGAGACAGCGGAAGGTGTCGGACGCTGTCCAGCTGCAGAGAAGACCGCCGGCTGTCAGAGGCCTCTGGGCAGGGCGCCCTGTGCTCTGGAATCTCTGACCCCGACTCGGAGCCCTGCCAGGCGAAGCTGGGCCGGGAGGCCACGGCCTAGAGGTGTGCGCTCACCTGCGGGCTCTGCAGCATCCTGCCCCCTCGAGGAGAAGGCACGGGCCCCTCCACCCAGGGCTGCACCGCCTCTTGGCACGGCCGGCTCACGGTGCCTGGCAAGGTCCCCCCCGCAGCACCTGCAGGTGATGGACTCTGCAGGTGATGGGCAGTTTGCTGTCCTGCCAGCACAGGGTGCTGGACAGGCTCGGGGAGCAGGTGGGCGTCAGGCCCGGGCTCACCAGTAGGCCAGGGAGGGGTGCTCCTGCAGCGTCCTGGTGGGAAAGGCGGCCAGCGTGTTCAGGTCCTTCCGGGCATTGTCGTCACTGCGGAGAAACAGCGAGGTCACGTCAGGCACCGTTACCTGGACAGTCGTCCCGGCTGGTCCCCCGGGGAACGAGACCTGGAAAGTAGCTGACCAGAGCACCTTGGCTCTATGAGAAGGTCGTGAGCAACACCCACGGGGTCCTGTGCTCAAGCAGAAACGGCCTTGAACTTGACAGCCACGTCACTGGACGGCGCATTGAGGCTTATGATCCTTTGTCTACTCCATCACGTGAGGTATGAGAGCCGTGCGCTCTCGTGCTGTGTGGTACACAGTGCCCTCCACATGTCCCCCTCAGCCTCCTCCTGACCATCTTCAGTACTGTGTAATATTCACCAGTCACAGAACCACCTTCTCACCCTAGACAGTTCCCTGTCGCCCTCTGAGCTGTGATGGACAAGCCAGCCCTGTCTGGAAACTCGGTCTCCGTGCAAATCTCTGGAAGAGAAACCCCAAGTGTCCCTCAAATTGCATCGAGTGTGTTAGGTCGAATTGGGCGGCTGTAGGGAGAGGGAACAAGGTCACCTAGCAACACACTGTGCCAGAAGTGACCGATGAGGCAGACCTGCTGACCCTGACGTCCACCTTGGGTCCACCTTTTCCTGAGCAGGACCCCTGACCCCTTCCCCTGTATAAAAACCCTGAGCAGCCAAAGCCACGTGCAATTTCTCCTGGCTCTCCCACCCCGACTTTCACCCCGGGGGGCTGGAGATTGCACCCCGGACACAGACTCCAATAAAATCAAGCCACTACTTCTGTCTGACTCTGGTGAACCCGCCTGGCGAGCTTCTTTTGGCCACCTGCCGCCGCCTTTGCGAGCTTTACCCGCCGGGCCCTTTGGCGAGTTTTACAGAGTGAACTAAGAATGATCCTCGGGGAAGGCCCAGCCGTCCTGGATGCATAAGGGGAAGTCTGAGTTGTCAAGAGAGACAGGGGGCCTCCTGGAGCTTCACCAGGAGCACCTCCCGAGGGAGGAGACCCTCTCTGGGGGCTCACTCAGCACGAGGCCGGCCTTCCTCCCCTTCCCTCCTCCTCCTCCTCTGTTCCCTCCAACCAGCTTGCAGACAGGTCCCCAGGGCCGGGCGCCCTCGCACACCCTCGCTGTGCTCGGGAGGACTTGTGGCAAGCTTCCTCAGGCAGAAGGCCCTCCACTACCCATGCCTTCCTGGCATGAGTGCGAGGGCTGGGGGGGCTGCACCCCAGCATCTCACAGCCTCTGTGTGCAGGGCCCAGGACGGGCTAGTCTGGGGGGGGGCTCCAAAGGCCGAGTTCTTAACTGCGGAGTGGGACAGGCGGATTCCCACACAGACCCCGGAGCTGCTGAAGCGCTCCGTGAACACTCTCGACTCTGGGAGGCGCGGCCCTCGCCACCCGCCCCCAGGTACGAAGCCCTGGAATCACGTGATGCGGTTTCCCCTGCTACCGGGAGCCCAGCGTGGGTCGCGAGACTGAAGCAGAGGAACCCCACATGGAGGAGCAAAGGCTGAACCTGGGCAGGGGCGCTTCCAGAGCACCAGGACCAGCGAGGCCTCGGGACCCACCCCCAGGCAGGCTGCCTTGATCCCCTCTCTGTTCTGGAGGGTTTGTTCACACCTTCCTCCTTCAAAGCCTGAGGAGGGCTCACTTCCCAGCTCCAGCTGAGAGGAGCAGACTAAGTGGCTTCCTGTCCTCCGTGAGGACGGGCAGGGTGCGCACCACCCAGCGGGGACAGACTGCGATCCACACCTGTCAACGCTGCATGTCAAATCCAGGCTGGGCGCTTCCTGAAGGCGGAAGAGTCCGCTTTCTACGTTATTGCAGGAAACAGAAAGCCACCAGCCCCTGCTCTTACCCAAGTCTCCCTTCTTTTGAAATCCGAGCAGCTCGCCTTAATCACACTGAGAATCTTGGGAAACTGGTTTGGGCTTCCGGAAAATCAAAATATACGACAATCCAATTTATTCATGTTAAAGGTCAACTGTCGACTCCCAGGATAATATTTATTTTTCCTAATAATACCTTTTACATTCTGTGCTTGAAAGGCTGTTTCTTTTTTTTTTTTTCTCACACTCTCTCTCTCTTTTCTTCTTTATGGAGTGCTGGGGATTGAACCCAGGGCCTGATGCGTGCTGGGCAGGCACTTTGAGCCACATCCCCAGTCCCACCCACCTAGTTTTAAATGAACTTGGCACCAGGTATCGTGGTGTACACATTCATCCTGGCTATGTAGAAGGCTGAGGCAGGAGGATTGCAAGTTAGAGGTCAGTCTGTACAACTTAGGGAGACCCTGTCCAAAATAAAAAGAAAAAAAGCAGGGCGGGGGGATCTGGGGATATGACTCAGTGTTAAGAAGACCCCTAGGTTCAATCCTTAGTACCACAAGGGAAAGAAAAGACAGTAAGGATCAAACTGTAGTGCATTCCTATCGAGGAAAAGCATGCAGCAAAGAAAAAGACCACAGCCACATACCACAGGGGTGGATCCTCCCTATCCCTGGACACTGGAGACCCTCGGTAGAAAACACAGGACTCCCTGAACCTGAAGGGCCAAGCAGGCGAGGTGGAACTAGCGAGACCTCATAGGGGTGTCCTTGGTTGGCCTGGGGTGGTGCTCAGCAGGCTTGGGAGGTCCCGCAAGGTCGTGACTCAGGCACGTGGCTGTGGGCGGGGCCCTTCCTCCTGTTCTGTGTGATAATTCACCAAAAATCGAATCAAACACGGCCCGAGTGGACAGTGCTGGAGAACCAGACGGCTGCCCTTCAGGGGTGCTACGCTCCCACCCAAGAGCCCTGGGGTGCTGGACACTGGGCCTCACGCCAGGGAGGGTGACCAACCTTTGGAATTTAGGACCCCACGGGACTTCCCGCTGGAGTGGGCAGATGGAGCCCAGTGCCCACTGGCCCCCTCCTGGGCGCCTGCCTGGGCGCCTGAGCCCGTGGGGGCAGCGGCTCTGGCTGCAGCAGGAGGCCCCTCCCTGGCTGGCCGGGCAGCCAGGCTCTTATAAATCAGGATCACCGAAGGCAGCAGGGTGGTGAGTCGGGCTCCTGGGGACGTCTCCGCTTTGCACGGCAGTAAACACTTGCCGGCTGGACATTCCTGACCTCATGGCAAGGCAGATGTTGTTTTAAAGATGCACTTGGCCAGAATGGCCTCCAGGGACTGGTCTCCCCAGGTCCTGGCTGGAGAGAGGGCCCATCAATCTGCACCACCTGCCACTTCTCCGGGACCAGACCAGCCATGCCGTTCCCTGTCACTCAGCAGGAATCCCGCCCCCCAGGGAAACACAGGGCCTGCTGTCTGGTTACCGGCTGGGAATCCTTAGGCATTCCAGACTCCTATTCCATGGCTTCCCAGAAGGACGCTGCGCTGACCCTCTGCTTCGCACTGCTGGCCACTGTTCTCGGGATGGTCCCGGGCCGTCTCCAGCCCTTGCATGGGCCCTTGTTTTTCTTTACTGACCTCAAAAGCCCTGCTGGAATGTGCCAACCCCACTCATTTTTGAGAAAGCCACATGGCTGGCGAAACCAAGGCCACCCTTGTGTGGGGGACACGTGTGGAAAGAGCCGCCCCAGCAACTGTGTGCACCTGCCGTGCTGCCTGCAGGCTCCCACAGGGCCGTCAGCCACCTGCCACCCTGGAGGCCATGAGCAAGCCGAGCCTGCTGCGCTTCCTAGGCCCCAGCTAGGGCTGGGCGTCCCCGCGTTTCTAGAAGAGTGGAAAGAAAACCAAGCAAAACAAAAAGCCCCAACTCCGTGTTTCCTACCAATGCCAAACTCTTCCTCACCTGACCCAAAGCCGAGGTGCACAGAGCCATGTTAACTCACTACACACAGCAATAGCTGCGCTCCACTCAGCCACTGTGGACTGGAGTCAGCTTCCACCTACACATGGCATCATTCAATCCCCTCTCGGGAACGTGTGCACGTGACATCCAAGAGCTGTGGGGAAGTGCCTGTGGGCACTGGAGATGGAGACCGGCCTGTCATGGAGTGGACAGTTTCCACGAAGCCCAGACGTCATCTGATGCCCGGGGCCTGGGGGACCTGGGCGA
Organism: Glaucomys volans; assembly: GCA_020662805.1. Taxonomy (NCBI): domain Eukaryota; kingdom Metazoa; phylum Chordata; class Mammalia; order Rodentia; family Sciuridae; genus Glaucomys; species Glaucomys volans. The sequence continues at coordinate 258,284 of JAJEJO010002637.1, forward strand.
GGCAGCTCCCGGGGGACTCGCACACCAAGATTCACCGCTCTGAGAAGGGGGCTGATCCCGGGCAGCCTCCAGGGCTGCCCTGCACAGGCCTGGATAGGTCAGCTCCTCCTTGGGGCCTGCTGGGCCACGTTCTCCCACCACGGTGTGGACAGAGCTGAGGACCCCAACAGCCAGAGCTCATGGGATGAAGAGGGGTGAGAGGTGCCCCCACTTCCAAGCTGGACCCCGAATTTAGGCACAGCTGCCTAACATGCAATCACTAAAAGGATCTGGTTACTATAAACACCCATTTCACTGACTAGAGCTGTGCAGTCTCTGGCTTACAATGGTTCAACTTACGTTGGCACCGGGGATTGAACCCCGGGGTGCTCTGCCACTGAGCCACATCCCCAGCCCTTTTCATTTTTTTGGTGGGGGGGGACTGGGGTTTGAACCCAGGGGCACTCCACCACTGAGCCACATCCCCAGCCCTATTTTGTATTTTATTTAGAGACAGGGTCTCACTGAGTTGCTTAGGGCCTCGCTAAGTTGCTGAGGCTGGCTTTGAACTCTCGATCCTCCTGCCTCAGTCTCCCAAGTGCTGGGATTACAGGCGTGCGTCACCGCACCCGGCTCCCTTTTCATTTTTTATTTTGAGATAGTCTCGCCTGCCCAGGTTGACCTTGAACCTGAGATCCTCCTGCCTCAGCCTCCCAAGTGGCTGAGTCTGCCCCACCACACTTGGTGACTTACGGGTTTTTTCAACCTGATGTGGTGTGAATGACACCCACCCGGCAGGAGCCGCACTGTGAACGGTGCTCTTTCTGGGGCCGGGGGTATGTGATCTGAGGCCCTCTCGGGGGTGGGCGATGCTGGTCCCTGGTCCCCAGGGTGGCCACCAGCACTCCGCAGTGGGCCCTGCTGCTGGGGGATTAAATGCGGTTTGACTCACGCTTGGAACTTAAAATAGGGTTATGGGGACGCGCCCACCTTCAGCCAGGAGGTCTCTCTGCTAGGACCTGTGCAGCAGCGGGCATCGGGGGAGAATGTGTCACAAGTGCAGATTCCAGGTCCCCCGACCCACTGAGTCAGGGAGCTGGGAGGGGGCCCAGCCTCGAGTGCTGACGAAGGCTCGGAGCCACTGGGACGGGGCTCACACAACACAGAACAGAATTCCCGGACGGGGACGGGACCCATCACTGGAGATGAAGAGCTGTGGGGAGGCTGCGCCCAGCCTTCTGGGGGGAAGCCAGAGGCGGGTTCCAGGGACTCCAGGTGACCTAGCAGGAGGCAGAGGCCAGCCACGCCTCTCCGCACGGGCCTGGGCTTATCGCCCTCCGCATTCCTCTTCCCAGATGCGAAGCAGCTCCAGAGACGTAACTCACTGCACAGTGAGGAGCAGATGTGGCCGGGCGGTGCTTTAACCACGTAGCCACCCGCATCGGGGTCCCACCCAGAGGGACGGAGGGAGGAAGTGGAGACCCCCAGACTTCGAATGGAGGCTTCACAGTGTCCTGTTCCCGTGCCTTCTGACTAATTCCATGAGAATGTGTTACTTGGGTGAGGACAGTCTGCCTTTTCAACCAGATCAAACTGGATTAACTCAAACTGGATTAACTGCACAAAGAATCTGAAGAGATAACCAGACCGAATGCATGTCTCTCACGCAGTCCTCCCACCCAAACCATCTCAAACTCAGTGGCTCTCGCAGCAGAGCACCAAGTTCACCTTTAGAAAATATTCTGAGCCAGGATCAGTGGCCACACCTGTGCTCCCAGAGACTCAGGAGGCTGGAGCAGGAGGACACATGTTCTAAGCCAGCCTTGGCCACGTAGATCCTGTCTCAAAACAGAAAAAAGAGCCCTGGGCGTGCTCAGTGGTAGAGCACCCTGGATCCAATCGCCAGCATCGAAGGGCAGAAAGATTTTAAATGAACTAAACAACCAGAGCAGACTGCAGCTGTTTTCAGCAGAATCTTAAAATGGGGAGTCTGAACTCTTCAGGGGCATAGCCCAACCCCGGCGTAAAACTCCTCAAACCGCATGGGCATCCAAGTCCCAGTCTTTTAACTGACTCAAAAAGCTCATGGCTTGGGAGGCTGAGGCAGGAGGATCATGAGTTCAAAGCCAGCCTCAGCAAAGGCCAGGCGCTAAGCAACTCAGTGAGATCCTGTCTCCAAATAAAATACAAAATAGGGCTGGGGATGTGCTCAGTGGTCGAGTGCCCCCAAGTTCAATCCCTGTTACCGCCCTCCCCCCCAAAAAAAGCTCATGTTAGGAACCCGACCCTGGCAAGTGCTCACTGCTCTGGGACACCAGTGGGAGAGCAAGGGACAGGAGGGAGCAAGGGTACTTACATTCCCAGTCATCCAACAGCTAATGCTGCTCCCGGCTGCTGTGGCTAATCGAGAAAAAAAGGCCTCCAGCAGAGCGAATTTCAAAAATAGCTCAAATAAAGTGCCCTGTTCATCTTCCACCGGTCCAGCTCCAACCAGCCTGGTGAGTGAGGTAAGCGCATCGCAGGCACCCCTGAGTTCACAGAGCGGAAGGGGCCCAGGGAGGTCTGGAGACTCACCGAAGTGCGCTAGAAGCTGGGGGGAGACCCAAGAGAAGGTTTGACCTGGAGATGGCCCCGCCCAGCAAGACGAGGAGGAAGAGGAGTGATCCGAGTCTGGGAGGAGAGGGCCGCCCCGCCCACCTCGCCAGCCAGGGTCTTCCCTTCCTGGAACCTCCCACCCACTCAAACAGCTCTGGATCACGCCTTAAGCCCAAGCAGGTTGTAGCTGTCTGCAGAGAGCAAAGCGGAGCTGACAGGATTACTAAGCCTCTCTCCTTGCAGGGTTGAGCAGGGAGGCGCCCCTGCCCCCCACTACTCCTGCAAAGTGGGGGGCTCCCCTTTCCTCCCGACAACAGGAGCTCTGGCTGGGGCTCAGGCTGGGCTGCCTCTGCCCCAACCCCAGACCTTCAGCTCCATCCTCAGAGGAAATTTAAAAAAACATCCTCTGGGCTTCTCAGGGGACCACCCTGGGCACTGGCCACGCATGGGAAGCCCTGCAGGGCAGCCCTCCCCTCGTGAAGAGGCATTGTCACTCACAGGGGGCCTGCAGCTCAGTGCCCAGGCGCACAGAGGTGTGAAGAGGCCTCCGCCTGCCCAGCAGCCCCACAGCTGGGGTGGGCGACACAGCCAGAAAGCAAGAACTGTCACC
>JAJEJO010002637.1:261567-295008 GCA_020662805.1 Glaucomys volans
CCAGGGAGCGTGTGCTCCTTCCCATCGCAGCACAGGACGCCTGACATCTTACCAAAGCCCCACTCACCCCGGAGCCAGGTGGCCGTGGCTTCACCTGACCAAGGTGAGCGGTGGCAGCCAACCCTGGGGCGAGCTCACACTGAAGGGTTATCTGTCCTTTATCTAAAATTGTGATCTAACTTGGCTTCCTCTATCTTCTCTTGGCCACCCTAAGGGCTTACAGTAAGCCACAGGGAAAAGCACTTTGGAAGTCACGTTCCACGTGGGAACAGTTTCAGGACCGGCGTGAAGCATCTCAGAGTCGGTGGAAGCCCCTGAAAGCTAAGCCTGGAAACCTTCTGCCCAGCATGACGGCCGGGCTCAGAGCGCGGGTCACAGCCTGGTCTCCGCCCTCAGCTGTACCCAGGCGGGGGGCCTGCCCACCTTCTGGAAAGTGCAGCGTCCTGTCCACTGGAATTCCTTTGCCTGGCCTACCTCCTAACTGAGGACAGGGCACTCAGCCGTCTGCACCCTGGATGGTGATCAACTGTCAAGCCGACCAAGAATTCAAATCAGAATGAAAACGTGATGAGAGACTCTTTTACACGTCAGCCAGCTTGCCGAAGCCTCTGATCAAGGCTCCCGCGAGCCTACGGCGCTCCTAACAGCTGCTGGAAGAAACAGACTCCACGAGAGGATGTGGGCTGAGAATCTCTCACTATTTAAAATAAGAACATTTTAGCTGGGCAAGGTGGCATGCACCTGTGATCCCAGCGACTCGGGAGGCTGAGGCAGGAGGATGGCAAGTTCCAGGCCATCCTGGGAAACTTAGGCCCTGTCTCAAAATAAAATAAAAAGGGCAGGGGATGTGGTTCAGCATAGGATGCCTCCAGTTCAGTTCTCAGTATCACAAATAAAAGCAAAAAACAACAAAAATATTTTACCTCTTGCAGGAAGTCCCCTGACTACCAGTGTCCCCAGGGGGCCAGGGATAGGGAGTATTTAATTTGCACAGAGTTTCAGTTTTGCAAAATGAACAAGTTTTGGCGATTCGGTTCCCAACCAGGTGAATGGACTTAATCCAACTGACCTGCATTTTTTTTTTTTTTTTTTGGTACTGGGGATGGAATCCAGGGGTCCTCTGTTACTGAGCTACACCCCAGTTTTTTTATTTTTTATTTTGAGGGAGGACCTTGCCAAGTTTCTGAGTCTGGCCTTGAACTTGCACTCCTCCTGTCTCAGCCTCCCCTGTGGCTAGGATTATAAGCATGCGCCACCGAGCCTGGCTTGACCTGGATTCTTAAGAATGGTGGAGGTGGTGAACTTCACGCTGTATTCACTACACTGTGATTAACATTGCTCCTCCTCTCATTCAAATCTCAAGTTAGAAAACAGCCCTTGAAAGAAAAACAACTGAGGTGTTTTCCTGCCAAAGGAGGAGGAGTCAGAAATCTGATTCTCTCCTGGTGGGAACTTCATTACTTACAGTCACCTGGACACCCAAACTCCATCCTTCTTGCACAGGTGACTCAGCGTGTCCTGGTCCAGCAAGATGCTCGGACATCAGGGACAGGCGCCCATGCCCAGGTGTCCCTTCTGGGACACGGCCATGCACACAGGCAGACTGAAAACCCAGCAAAGGAACTCGAGGCACTTTAACTTTCAGCCAAGCATCCAAAGTCACCCCCACTCTCTGCCTCCCGCACAGATGGGCTTGTCCATCCACCAAGTCTGCCCTGAAAGGAGACGGCCAGCCGGGGCTGGCGAGTCGGTGAGTGCGGATGGAACCCAGGGTTGCCCTCGGCTGCGTCCCCAGCCCTTCTCAGCTTTTCTTTTGAGACAGGGCCTGCCTCCCTCAGGTGCCCAGACTGGCCTTGAACCTGGGACCCTCCTGCTTCGGTTCCTGAGCTGCTGGGCCTCCCTGGCTGAAGTGGTCCTCCTCTTGCTGGTAAGGAAGATAGTGAGTCTCACAATCTGAGGCCGGGAAGCTCCTGGTAGGGACAAAGTTGATGACACTCATTCCGCCCAAGGGGCCGCTCTCCAGCCCTGCAGCCCAGAAGGCAGGCTGCCGAGGACCCCAAAGCGCAGTCCTCCCTGCAGAGTGGGGGAGGGGGTGGTACCGTCTTCACCTGGGTGTCGCAAGGGCCAAGGAGTGAACACCAGTCACAACAGCAACCATGCCCGGAGGAGTGCCAACCCTCCCGTCATCCACCTGCACCTGTGTCTGGGGCTGGCCCACAGTGACCCTGCCAGCACCTCCAATGCATGGGAGTACTCAGCATAGCACCTGGCCCTCGGGCTGCTGTGTTCTTCAGGGCCTGGGAAGGGAACCACATTTTAGAGCTTCAATTGCTCCAGAGGTGGAAGCACTCAGGCCACGTTCCTTGCAAGACTTTCCTCACTTCATTAACTCGCTCAGAGCGTCTGAAGAGACCCCTTCCCAGGGGACGCGGCTGCTTTCTATGACGCAGCCGTGAACTGGGAATGTTCCTTCCCACAGGAAGTATGGCGGGTCCACAAGCCCTCGTGAGCTGAAAACCAAACCTGGCCCCTCTCTGATCCTTCTAAGCAGAAGCTCCTAATGACGGTCACCGGCAGACCTGCAGCTCTAGGGACCTTGAACAGGCAGGCAGAACCCGGGGCTCCCGCGCATGCGCCCTGGCTGGCTGGCGGCTCAGGGATAAGGCCTTGCCTCCGTGCAGGGTCAGCTTTCAGGAATTTGCTGCTTGCCTGTGTCCTGTCACCCGAGCGGCTGGTTATCTTGGGAGTGCAAGGGCTAACTAAGAAACAGACCGTCAGTTATTTAAAGAAAATGGAAGAGTCCTTGCTCTGCTATTTTAATTGACTTGGAGAGGCCAGAGCTTCCTAGTTACGATAATGCTAACTTGAGATACTCCGAAGGAAGCATCCAGGAGGCAAAATAGGAGCAGAGGGGTGTGGTCTTTAGCAGCATTCTAGGCCAGGTGATGTGGCGCATGCCTGTCATCCCAGCAACTGGGGAGGCTGAGGCAGGAGGATCACAAAGTAGAGGCCAGTCTTGGCAACCTAGTGAGACCATCTCAGAATCAATGAAAAGGGCTGGGGATGTAGCTCAGTGGTAGGGCACCCCAGGGTTCGATGTCCAAGAGGGCAAAAAAAGAAGAAAAATTAAAGATATTCTAGGAAGGCAAGTTTGAGCAAGGTCATGAAGATGAATTAGCACAGGGTGCAGAGGAAAGAGGAGAGGGCAGGACAGAGGCTCCGAGCAGCAGATGTGGGGTCAAGTGCTCTACGTGGTGGACTGGCCTTGAGGTCCAGCTGGGCTGCAGGGCAGGTGTGCAGAGCACTGAGGAACCAGAAGACAGGACAGCTCGACGGTGTGCCCGGCGGCAGGGAGTGAGTGCCCAGCACAGAGTGACCTGGGCCCGCTGGCGGTGTGCCTGGACCACCACGGCCTGGACCTCACCTCTGCTACCTTGCTGAAGGGCAAGGCTGGCCTCTGCGTGGGACTGAATGGCCCCAGCTGACGACATTCCCCCCAGGGCGCAGGAGGCCTGTGGTGTGCACAGGTGGACAGTCAGTTCAGAGCCGTGGGCTGAGCCAGCCAGGCTGAGGCAGAGGAGGGGAGGGTGAGCTGGCAGGCGGGAAGGGGAGGCCATAGAACCCGGAGCGCAGGGACGCAGTCCAGGGGAGACGCAGGGCGTGCCTGACCTGAGAAGGACAGATACCCACAGGGAGTGGACAGGGCTGCCTCAAGAACGCTGTCCAGTGACTGTTTAAGTTTACTTTCAATTTAATTTTGGCACTGGGGATCGAACCCAGGGGAGCGTAACCACTGAGCCGCGGCCCCAGCCCTCCTATACTTTATCTAGGGACAGGGTCTTGCTGAGTTGCTTATGTTCGCTAAGTTGCTGAGGCTGGCCTCAGACTTGGGATCCTCCTGCTTCAGCCTCCCAGGTTGCTGGGGTAACAGGCGCGTGCCACCACGGTCCCTGGCTTCCATCACTGTTGTAATCAAGAAACCACCTCGCCCCTGCCCGAGAAGGGGTTTGGTGACATATTCTGGCAACGTTTACCCAGCCATGAGAAGACAGCGTGGACGCCGACAGGAAAGGACACCTGGGGTGGCCATGGGAGTCCCTGACCTGCTGGGCCAGGAGGAGGCCCTGCTGACACGCACGGGGCTTGCCTCATCCACCCCCACCAGGTGCCGACATCCCCCCGCCGGGCGTCCCTGGATGCGCGTTGGAGACGGCTACGAGAGGTCTAGAAGTTGACCCTGGCGACATGGAGAAGCCCTACCTGCCACGTCGGCACCTCAGCTTCTTCAGGGAATCGCCTTTGCTTGTTCCCACCTGAGAACCCAGGTCAGAGAGCACAGTGAGGACAGTCCCAAATACAGAGATGTCCCTTGCGGCACTGTCCACATTAGTAACAGGCGGCCAACAGCACACACCCACAACGGACGGAGGCTGGTCAGCCGGCCTCCAGGCCATGGGACCTTCACGCCAGGGTCACAGGAGACCGTGACTACTCCCTACTGACGCTGACGCACGCAGTCCTCCAGCAAGGCTGCGGTGTGCACGGGGGTCAGGGGTACATTTCACACTGGGGGGAGCGAGGCCTGGGGTGAGCAGGCTGACCTAGACCCCCAGGTGTGACTGGCAGACCTGTCCGCACCGACCTGGCCCCCAGGCTCTGCTCTAAGGGTGTCACATCGACCAGGATTCTATTTTGCCTGATTTTCTTTTGTAAGAGCGATTACTGGGGCCGGGTGGTGGCTCGGTGGTGGAGCCCTTGCCCAGCACGCGTGAGGCCCTGGGCTCGATCCTCAGCACCGCATGGAACTGCGTGAATGAAATAAAGGTCCACCAACAAATAAAAAAAATAAAGGGAAGAATTACTCATTTTCTTTTTTTTTTTTTTGATACTGGGGATTGAACCCAGGGGCACTCGACCACTGAGCTACATCCCCAGCCCTATTTTGTATTTTATTTAGAGACAGGGTCTCACTGAGTTGCTTAGGGCCTCGCTAAGTTGCTGAGGCTGGCTTTGAACTCGCGATCCTCCTGCCTCAGCCTCCCAAGTGCTGGGATTACAGGCATGCGCCACCACGCCCGGCAAGAATTACTCATTTTCTTAAGTCACTGGATAACAAAACTTTGGAGGAAAAATATAACTTTTCCCTTCAGGCAAGGAGGAGATTAGATAGTGGGGCAGGGAGGGGGTGTCGACCATGAACCCAAGTTCTAATCCCTTGGAAGACTAAGGACGAATGTTCCCTTCACCGTGATTAGCAGTGACCAATGCTTGTGAAACGATCATGATTTACAAAGTTCTTCCACATCGCCCACCTCCTTCAAACCACCCGTGAAGTTCGCAGCACTGGGGATGGAACCCAGGGGCCCGCTACCACCAAGCCACATCCCATCTTTTTAATTTTTATTTTGAGACAAGGCCTCACTAAGTTTCCCAAGCTGGCCTCAAGTTTGTAATCCTCCTGCCTCAGCCTCCAGAGTCACTAGGATCTCAGGGTGTGCCACTGTGCCTGGCTAAAGTCACTATTTGGACGAACCCCAACGTACAGAGAAGAAGACCAAGGCTCAGAAAGGACAGATGACTCCTTCAGGGCACATGCCCATTTGCTAAGACGCAGCTCCACGCTCCGGGACTCAGTGCGGGTGGACAATCTCAAAAGTGCCTGACACTTCTTTCAACCTCGATCCTCAGCAACAGCCAGAACCAGCTGAAGCTGGATTGGGCTGGGTCAGAACGAACTCGAACTCAGTTTGATTTTGGGACCAAGTTGTCTGGACTAGTCAGGGAGGGTCCCGGGCTCCTCCTCCAATGCGGGGAGGGATTTTGCCAAGGGAGCTGTGTGCAGGTTGCCTTTCCATTCTATTTCGGCCTCTTCAGACCCACCCGGCCTCAGAAGTGTCCTGGGGCGGGGGGGCTGAGAATCCTGGCCACACGCTAACTAACTGTGACAGCTGAAGTGTGGCAAGAGCGAGCCACAGGCCACCTGCTGCCCGGGCCAGGTCACACTCTGGGGTCTCCCGCAGTCCTAGGCAGGAGGTGTCACCTCACTGATAGGAAACCAAGCCTCCGTGCCCGTCCTCTGCTGGACCTGAGGAAGGGGAGGGCGAGGGGTCCACAAGCCTCAGAGGGAGCGAGGACCTGAGCCCTGGGTTCCAAACGGGTCCCACGCCCCATAAACGCTGGTGGGAAACTGGGCCTCCAGGGATGAGGACGGAGGGACGCAGCTACCCTTGGTGTCATTGACGACCTCAGCTGTCCCTCTAGCCTCTGCCTTTTCTTCCTTTTTTTTTTTTTAAGATCTTTATTGACCCTGTTTTCAATTCCAGAATCAAGCAGCACTCCGATCCACAAACAGAGCACGTGTTCCCATTTCCTTTCAGTTTAAAGAAAATTGGATTTACTGTTCATTTTTCCCCCCAAAGCATTTCTGTCTCTTCCTTTTGCTTTCTCTTGTGGTACTAGGAATTTAACCCAGGGGCCCTTTGCCACTGGGCCACCTCCCTGGCCCTGCCACAGTTTTATTTTGAGACACTAAGTCTCACTAAGTAGCTGAGGCGGGACTCGAACTGGGGATCCTCCTGCCTTGAGCTGCGGGGATCACAGGCAGGTACCTGGCTGAAAGCGTTAAAGTGAAAAAATGGCCCACGCTCACAGCGTGTCAAGGGGAACGGTGACTACGCCAGAGTGGACAGGTAACGTGCATGTGTGTGTGCTGCTCAGGGCCTGCAAGTCGTCCAGCTTGGAAGGAGCACATTATTCAAGGCTCAACTAGAAAGGAGTAGGAGGTGATTTGTAAATAATCCCTGGGTAAAGTTTACCAAGTGGAACATTAACCTGGGAGGCCAGACGTTCAGTGGTCACTGGCTGGGCAGGGTGCTCCCTCCACCTGTAAGCTTCCTTCCTGCTCCACCTCCAGGGCGGAGGAACAGAACTGAGCAGGTTGGGAGTGAATTCAAATACAAACACTCCTGTCTGGCCAGTTAGGCAGTTGGAACCACAGTCTGGAGCAACAATACACTGTTAGGTCAAGTGTGCGGGGAGGCCCCGGGGCAGCTGCAGAAGAAAGCCCCCATTAATCCCTTCACCAAGCAGCTGATGGACTTAATCTTCTGGTGCATACGTTACAACTCTTCAGACACAGGATCATTATAAATTAAAAAAAAAAAAAAAAATCAGTACAACCTACCAAAGCTTTTTGCGGATTTCCTCATTTCCTACAGGGTTGATAGAAAACAGAACTTTCGAGGGCCTCTGATTAAAACGCATTCTCTCTCTGGCTTGAAAAATTGTTAGGTTCATTCTCAGATCCATTCACCAGAAGAATAGGTCTCTATTTGAGGAGGGGAGAGATCGCAGTCTTGCCTCAGGACCTCTCTTTTGATTTTGCATCCATTGTTATTTAAAATAACCTGTACAATGAGGCCTACTTTGCATGGTAATATCAGGAATCATTACCTTGTGTAATCTCCCTTGGCTTCCTGAAATAAAAAAACAGACAGATGATCAGTATGTATTTATGTTAAGCTAAATGAATTATTTACTCTTGGGGTCATTTTCCCACATAGCCCCTGAGTTTTGTGTAGAAGAATGTAAGCAAGGGACACTTTCCTCTGGGCCATGGAAAGAATGTGGCAGGGATAAGGAAACTGGCGTCCAGGAGAGATTCCTTATTCTTAACAGAAGAGACAAATATACAAGAAAGCAAGAACTATTTCTCCCTTGTGTTTCTAGGGTGGTGAGATGAATGCTTTCCCACTCCCAGGGGGCACGTTCTAGGCTGTAAAATGTGCAAACCTCGCAGGCAGGTAAATCAACATATGCTGTCTGTTTTCTTTTGCTTTTTAAGCCAGTATAGAAACAGACATTTGATTTTCAGCTTGTGCCTTTAAGAATTAAAGGGCTCTGCACCACCATGAGAAAAATGTATGCAAAAGTTACTGGATTTAGATGAAAATTACAGCTGTTTTAACAGCTGCTGCCGCCCAGGCTCAGGTAACGAACTCAGAGCCCTTTTCCAGGAATACGGTCCTAACTCTTCTCCCTCATACTTTTCGTGGATGCATGGGTCACACATCAGCTCCAGCAAAGGGTTCCATGCACCAGGCAGCAGCTCACATTTTTCACTGGCAAACAACCCCCCTGACACTGGCCCAGGCGAGTCCAGGGCTGCAGGAGTTCACAAGAGCCAGCAAAGGAAGCTGGCGGGCAGGAGGCGGCCGTCTTCTTACCTGCAACACCAGCGCTGCTAACTTGAAGATGGTCTCGCTGTCCACTTCGATCTGCCCCTGTTGGCCCAAAAGGAAGCTCCGGTGAACTCAGGCCGCCCCAGGTGGGAGGAGGCTGTGGGTCGGGAGGCTGTCAGAGCCCGGCACCTCCGGGTGCAATCAGATGCGTGGAGCGTACCATCCCTGCTGGGCGGGGGTGTGGAGGACACTGGCGGAGGGGGAGCCTGTGTTTGCACTGGCCCAGGGAGTTTAAGAGGAGTCAGGAAGAAACAAGGGCTTTGAGGAGGAAAATCCAGACCCTTCTAAGGGAATAATTCTCCTCTCTGCAAAGTCACTTTTAAGCTCCGCAGATCTTCCTCGATTGGTCTGGGTGGGTTTTCCTGCGGTATTGCCCCCCCGGGGGGCCACAGCATGTTTATTTCAGTGTATACAGGAGGCAAATGGTAGCAAAGCATCAGCTCACTTCTGCATCGAGGGCACTTCTGAGTCGATATCTGTTCCATCCTGGGCAAAACGGGAGTTCCTAAGGATCGCTCACAGCAAATGCCGAGGAGACTGAAATTCTCCAGCTTATACGGAACTTTGATGAATGAACTCTATCATTTTTCCATGATTTTATTTTTGGAGGGGGGTACTGAGGATTTAACCAGGGGTGCTCTACCACTGAGCTATGTTCCTAGATTTTTTTGTTTTTGTTTTTTGGAACAGGGTCTTGCTAAGTCACTCAGGTGGGCCTTGAACTTGGGATTCTTCTGCCTCAGCCTCCCGAGTCCCTGGATGACAGGTGTGGCGACTGTGCCCAGCTCTAGGGATGACAGGCAAGGCCACCATGCCTGGCTCCAACATCGTATATTTTCATACTTCAAGATCCCCAGAAAGTCTGGAGCTCTGAGCTGTAATTAACAAGTTTTTTCCCCTCCTCAAGAGCTTGGGAGAATCTAAATGTGTGTGAAAGAATATTTTCTCTAGTAATAATAGATGCATGTCTATCTGTGTCTTTAAATGTTGTGACATACATTCATACTATTACCACATCATGTAATAGAGCAGCGATAAATTGCCCAAGAGGAACTTCTGATTTAAAGATATTTTTTGGCTGGGTGTGGTGGTGCCCCCTCTGATCCCAGCTCCTTGGGAAGTTGAAGCAGGAGGATTGCAAAGTCAAGGTCAGCCTGGGCAACTTGGCAAGATCCTGTCTCAAAACAAAAAATAAAAAGGACTGGGGACGTAACTCGGTGGTAGAGTGTCCCTGGGTTCCGTCCCTAGTTTGGGTGGGATGTGGGCTTATAAGTATTAACACGTGCACAAAAAAATCCCCCGCAGCCCCTCTTTGCCTAAGTCGGGTATACTTGGTATTTGAAGATGCCCAGGGCTTAAGGACTTGGGACTGGTGGCCGGGTGGCCCTGCTCTCTTGCTTCCTTCCCTCTGCCTGTTGGATCTGAGTGGGAACTTCCACTAGTTATCTGGGGTCGCTGCTGGGAATCATCAGGTGGTGGGAGAGCAGGGGCCATTCACTCTTGCCGGTCTTGCAAGGATGAAGCTGGGCTCTCAGGTTTCCAAGTGAAGTGCTGAGCATGCTCAAAGAGCAAACTAGTAGAGCTGCCCACAGAAACCAGAAAATCAAATAAGAAACCCCAGGCACTCCCGTGTCCAGAGTGGCCATTCCTTGAGTCTCCCTTACTTTACAAAGTGAGAACAAGGGAACTTCCCCTCTGCCGGCAGGCCTGCCTTCCGAAGCCCGAGGCAGAAGATGTGTTTCAAAGTTTTTTGCTTCAAAAGCTGACCGAGCCACAGCCTTGGAATTCAAAGCGCGCCTACAATCTCTCGAAACAGATTATAAAATCAAAGAGAAGCAGGCTGATGTGGGACTGGACGGCCATCTGTCTTTCAAGCAAGAGACAGTGTTTTTTCTAGTCTGGTGAAAGATGAAGAAGTGGCTGATCCAACAGGTGAGGCAGGTGCTGATCAGATTAAATTTTAGAAAGACCAAATTCCTGCAGTTCAAAGACAGACAGCTCCTGGAGGAGAAGGGCAGCTAAGAAGGGAACTCAAGAATCCCTGCACTGGAAGTGAGGCCGCAATCCAAAGCTAAGGTCCCATCTGTCTGACTGTCTTATAGAAAAGAAAAAGTGCATTATTGGGTTATTAAAAAACGAACCATGAATAAAATAACTTGAACACCACTGCTAACTCCTTCATGCCCCAGAGCCCCTTGCCTGGTCAGACTTTCCAGGAGCGTCTAGACACCAACGTTTCGATTTAGTAAATGGAAGCTCATCAGACAGAGAGAAAGTTCTAAAGCGGACGCTCCTGGGGAGGCTGTCTACCTTGGAAGGGTCATTAAATATTTAAAAAGCTGAAATCAGGAGCCCAGGCATGGAAGGTACCAGGCTCAGACAGCCCCAGAGGCGTGGGGGCCCAATACCCGGCTGGAGGCGGCATCCCCACCTGCTCAGGAGGCCCAGGGCAGCATGGAGAAGGACCTGGGGGCAGGGCTGCAGCCTCTCCAGACCTCCGTTGGGGAGGAGAGGAGAGGGCGTGGTCTGGCGGAGCCCCCAGTCCTCACGTCCTGGGGCTGGCCTCACCCTCCCTGTTACCACCCTGCCTGGACGTTCAGGCCACACACCTCAAGTCCTCATACTGACTCCAGTGTCACTTGACTTGTCCTTGGAGTTCTCTGAACAACGTGTCAATCAAGAATAAGGCTATGGCCTGGCCCTCAGCAGCATGGCTGGGTGGAATGTAATTAAGACTTACGCACGTCATTACCCCATTGCGCGTATGATCACACGGATGGTGCGAATCTACGTCGTGCACAACCATAGAAACGGGAAAGATGTACCCCATTTGTGTGCAATGAATCAAAATGCAGTCTGTAAAAGTAAAAATAAATACAAAAAATGCACGAATAAAGCAAATACTTTGATTTCAAAAAAGAAAACCAAGACGTACAGAGCTCTAGAAACTTCTGCCTGGAGGGAAGCAGTACTTGGGGCCAAAGACTGGGAGGACAGAAGATTTCTTTTACTTCCAGCCATGGCAACGGAGGTAACCTTATAGGTCCTGGGCCAGGTGACACTCGAGAGCGGGATCCCCTCAGAGAGAAGGGAAACAGGATCCTCAGTGGGTTTCCATGACGGTCAGGGAACGACAAAGGGGACCAGAGAGGCGAGTCGGATGATGAGCTGAATGCGCCCACGCCCACTGCCGGCCAGCTCCGTGCACCGAGGATCCGGTCCCAGTGCGGGTAAGGCTCGAGCTGTGCCTTTCCTTCCCGTACCAGGGTTTGAACCAGGGACGCTCCACCTCTGCTAAGTGGGGACAGTCCAGTTAAAATGCAAAACTGGGCAGGGATGGAGGCTGGTGCTGTCCAGAAGCCCTCCCTGTGGCTTCCCACTAGCCTGCAATTGGCTGAGGCACCTACATGGTCAGGGGGCCGTGAGGAGTGGACATGGCTCCCTGGACATGCACTGATTCTTCCTGGGTCACATCTGCATGGAGGAGCTTGCTGGGCTGACAGGAGGAAAGCTGCCCGTCACCCTGCAGGCAGGCCTTGCCTGCCCCGCTCCCTGTTTCCTAGGGATCACTACTGCCCGGGAAGGCTGGGCGGTGGCCACCTACCTGTAGCCCTCCTACCACGTGTTAGCCACCTGTGCTGACGCCGCCCACTTTCTGTCCATGTTAGTTGTCAGAGGCAAGGTTGATGAAGGTGACCTCAGTCATCTACTGCCTTGTACTGGGGGCTGAACCCAGGGGTGCTCCACCACGAAGCTGCACCCCCAGCCCTTCTTATTTTTTTATTTCTTTTTATTGAGATGAGGTCTCAGAAGTCGCCCAGGCTGGCCTGGAACTTGCCACCCTCCCACCTCGGCCTCCTGAGTCACGGGGATGACAGGTGTGCACCACGCGCCTGGCGCCCCTTCACTCTCCCAGATCAGGCTGACTTCTGAGCTGTCCCTCTGCTGGGCCCTGGCCTGTGAGTCACAGATGCCGGGGCTCCACTCGCAAGATGCCACAGCAGCCTCCCCTAGACTCTGGGCATTGCCAGGTGTCCCCCAAGAGCAGGGTGGGTTGGGGAGTTGTCCTAGTTAAAAACTGCCATCCCCGTTATCTGAGTTTTACCCTTGGATTAACCAGAACCTCAGAAACATCTGCCATTGGACCGTGAGTTCCACCCAGGTGGGAACCGCTTTCCTGGGTGGTGTGTTCACATCATCCCACTGGTGCATGCTGAGAACGGGCACCGACCTCAGAGGTCATTTCTCCCAGAGCTCCAGGTGTGTGACGGAGGACTTGCTTCATCACATCACGTGATGGCTTTGCTGGCCCTAGTGACCACTGTGGTCAGCTCTCCCTCTCTGCCTTGGGCTCTGAAGAGAAGCTGAATTTTAGATTTGTGAGTCCAGCGCTTTATACAAGGCACACCACCTGTTTCTATCAACTTTAGCCTCGGTCGCACCTAATTACTTTGTTTTCTAACTTAAAAAGAGCCCCGATCTTTTAGCTGGGGGTTTGCATGCTTTGACTAAGGTGCACACAGCAGAATGCAGTCCACACAGGGGGCATCCTGTCGGTAGAGACTCACCACCCGCTTCAGGTGGCAAGTGTTCCCGCGGCGTCACCTTGGGGAACGGTGTATTCTCACCAGCCACAGCAAAGCAGGAAAATCAGTTAGGGAAGACGTCTCGAGTAATCTGTGAAAATCCCTCAGCATGCGATCCTCCATTCCAGCTGATCCAGAGCCTCCACAAGGGCACAGGAGACCCCTGGTTCCACGTGGCTGTCTGGGCACCTCTGGGGGATCTGTGTGGGTAGTGAGGCCTTAACCCTTGGCCTCCTATACTGGGCACAGATGGTGTCCTGGCTGAAAAGTCAGCTCCACCTGGGACCCAGCTCCCACCCTGGAGGACGCTTTGGGGCCTTGGGTCAGGGACTCCTTCTAAAACCCAGTCCCTCCTCTGCAGGAGGGGAGGCGGTAACCTGAACTTCACTGTGAGAAATGTAGAGCCTTTGCCATGGGCCGGGCACCAGAGGCTCTCGTGGTTGGTATTCTCCGTGGTACTGCTCGCGATGTCTCTTTGTGAATTCTGTCTCTCCAGATTGACAGCTTGGTTCAGATTTTATGTCATTCCATGACATTTCCTCACTGTTCATTTTAATATCCAATAGGATGAATTCTTTAATTTCCCATATTGATCTTTGGTATTCCTTTCATTGTTTTCAAATAAATTTAAAAATTACTCTTGTCAAATTTTAAAAATAAATATAATAACTGGGACCACAGCATGCCTGGTTGAAGGTGCTTAATTAGCAGTGATTATAAAGATCTGCGATAGCCCCGGGAAGAGCACGCACATCCTACGTGGGTGTGAATGCTCAGTTCTTTACATTTTCCTTTATAATGGCCTTTTTTTTTTTTTTTTTTTTTGCGGTGCTGGGCATTGAACCCAGGGCCTTGTGCTTGCGAGGCAGGCACTCTACCAACTGAGCTATATCCCCAGCCCATGGCCTCTTTTTCAATTCTGTTATTTATCTGGTGGTGATCATTATGTGGGATTATTATTTTAGCATATTACCTTGAATTTAATTTCTTCGCTAAAGATAATAATGTCAATACATTTTAGACAAGTTGTTTCCATTTTCTTTTTCTTTTTTGTATTTGGAATTGAACCCAGGGGCGCTCCTCCACTGAGTCACATCCTCAGTCCTTTATATTTTTTATTTCGAGACAGGGTCTCACTAAGTTGTTGAGGCTGGCCTTGAACTTGTGATCCTCCTGCCTCAGACTCCAGAGTCACTATAGCAGGTAGCTAATACCGAGCCCAGCTAATTCATTTCCATTTTCTGTGAACGTGGTAAAATTGTCTCCAAATACTATTTTGGCATAGTTCTTTCGATGCACGTGGTGTGTCTGATGGCACTGCTCAACAGAAATGTCCTCCTTACACATTTCAACTGTGCGGCCTGCTGGGGACGCTGTGGGGGAACTATAAATTGGTTTTGGACCAACCTTTTGGCAGGGTCTACCAAATTCAGCATGCATACGCATTACAGCCCAGCAATTCCGGTTCTGGGCATCAACCTCACAGACAGGTGTGCATATGCCCACTGAGAGATGGGCACTGATTCTGTGGCAGGGCCACCATGGCAGGGGAACACTGCAAGCAACCCACAGGCCCATCGCTGGGGAAGCAGACGGGCTTGTCCCGCTGTGGGCCAGGACGCAGCAGGGAAGGAACGGGCGCCAGCACCTCCCGGAGCAGAAGGAGGGAGTCTCACCAGCTGCCCGAGTGAGATGCCAGGCATGAAAAGACACAGATGGCATGACTGCCGTCAAGGGGTGCAGACTCTGCCAACGGCTGGTCACTGCTGCAGGGGTCAGGGTGGTGGGGGTGAGCGTCTGCAGAACATTCGAGGGGTGTCCGGTGGCCAGCGATGTCTTTCCCTTGAGGTCCAGGCTGGCTACGCGGACCTCAGCTCTGGTGTGGAGGCCCCTGAGCTGCACCTGTGGACCCAGGCAATTTTCCCTATTACATTTTACTTCAATATGAGGTTGAGAAACAGAACGCCTGCTCTCACCTGGGGCTCCTTCCCTCTTATGTAATGGCTGCTCCATGCTTAGCACTATGGGGCGTGGGGTTGAGCAGTGAGCAACCTGCACCAGTGTACCGTGCCTCCCTTTATGTTCAACAGGTTACACACCTCACACATTTTCTTCATTGCCTGCTGCTCCACCTGTTGTCGCACCTGCCCACCAGGTAAGACCAGAAGGGTGTGAATCTGTAGCTGTTTTGACCACAGCTGTGTCTCCAGGGCTGAGATGCTGCCTGACACACAGGTGCTGGGTGACATCTGTAGATTCTCAAGTGAAGGGTAAGGCAGCCTAAAGCTGATGGTGTTTACAGCTTTCTTTTCCAACAGGGAGTGCTCCTTGTGTTTTGATTCACAATACAGTTGATCTGCCTTGATTTTTTTCAAATAATATTTTTAGCTGTAGATGGCACAATGCCTTTGTTTTCTTTACTTAGTTTTATGCGGTGCTGAGAATCGAACCCAGTGCCTCACGCATGCTAGGCAAGTGCTCTACCACCGAGCCCCAGCCCAGCCCTGACTTGCCTTGTCTTTTAACACCAAGCAAAAAACTGCGGTCTTTTGAACTGTGAGGATCCAGAGCGGCTTGGCTGGCAGGGGTGCTGAGCCCACAGCTCCTCACCGCAGCTCTGGAAATGCAGACTTGAAACATTGTATACAATAAGGTGTCGAATGTCAGAAAAGCCACTGACTCTTGGGCTCCACTTGATACAAATGTAACACAAGGAAGATAACATCTGTCCCGCATACCTCACCACTTCAGAGAACAAAAAGAAAAAGATTCCAGGAAAAAGTAAACAGCAGTACAGAAAAACAAACAGGTGCGTGTGTTTGGTGGGTGTGTTTCCTGTTTCAAAGACAGGAGCCCCGGATACCTACGCATCCGGTCAGACTGCTTCCCAGAAACCGGTCCCGAGGGGAGAGGCCAACACACCAGCGTGCAAACTGATCTCAATGATGAGCAGGCTCAGCTCCCTCGGTGTGTGCAGGGTGCTGTCATTCAGGTGGATGGGGGACAGGCAGTTCAGAGCTCTGTTTTGGGGATGAAGTGCCAATTAATTTAAAAAGAAATTGCATCTTCGCCTCCGACGGAGAGCCGGGACTTGTCTTGTTGGTCACAAAATAAAGAAGTGCTCAAAAGTGACAGGAACAAGCACTGGGACAGCGTCCAATTAAAGGGGCTCCACGGGGCCGGGTGGGAGCAACGGGCATCAAAACCGTGGAGGAAGGGACGGTGGGTGGGGCGGGTGCAGGAGGGCGCGCTGCCAAGGCCAATTACCCCGTCTGCGTTGCCCATGTCGAGAACAGAACAACAGATCCATCACCACGCACAAGCGCACCGCACCAGAGAAACAGGGAAGGAGGAAGCGAACTGAGTGACAGGAATGGCTCAGAACACGTCAGAGAGAAACGGACCCGTGGTTCATGCTGTTCCCTGAAAAATGTTTTTTAAAGGTTGGGGATGGAGGTGGGGAAAGGAAAGTTGTTCTTTTCAGATGAATCCTAAAAAACTGTTGAAGGTGATGCAATTAGGCAAGGACTGTTCTTGGCAAGGTCACTGTCAGGGGCCGAGACGGCTGGGAAAGGGGGCGATGGGGTGGCCTCAGCGTCCACCCCACACACCTGCTAATTAAGAGGGAACAGGCTGGCCCCGAATCAAGGCCAGCAGTTTGTGAGGCTGTTGGTTTCAACCAGGAGCCTGAAGAAGCGCCCTTCTATGGTCTGCTGACCATTTTAGAACTTTGGAAATGCAACGGTCAATTCATTAGAAAGACACATCGGGGTCCCTAGTGGAGATGTGGCTAATGCTTATTTGCGGTTCTAATACTGGGATTCCAAAATAGCCCCCGCAACACGTATCTCTAGACCCCCATTTAGTTGTTCATTAGAATTATAAAGCTCTTAAATCTATTACCAAAAAAGTCTGCTTTTTTAAAAGAGCAATTCTGAAAAACAAAAAAAAGGATGCAGTTGCTGCTGGGGAGGGAGGTCTGGCCACCACCCCCTCCCAGCGCCGTGCACACCCAGGCTGGGACGCTGTTAGGCTTGCGGTTTTCAAACCTGGAGCAAAGCAGAAGCGCCTCCCGAGCTATAGAAGGGGCAGGACAAGATAGGATGGGGTGGGCGCTGCATTCCACCAGGGTCCCAGGGGGTCCCCAAACCGCCCTGCACGATGTGTGTGGGGACCCTGGATTAGACACAACCACACTTCAGAGGCGGGGAGCCCCTCTATCCATCCGCAAGGCCTTTGGCCGACTCTAAACACACAGTGGGGTGAGGGCCAAAGGCCGACTCCCCTGTCCCTGTGAGGAGCCACTGAACGCAACCCGAGACCAGGATTGGACCCCAGGTCAGTGAAGGGGAGGCAAAGCCAGCAAGGGGTGCACACCACGCGCCAGTCGCCAGCCAGGCCCAGCCTCGGCTCTGCGCTGGGACTCAGGGCCACACACCTGCACCTGCCGAGCGCCTGGCACCCGAGAGCAGTCGACAGTCACTTGTTCTTAGGTGAATCCACTCATGCCTTTACAAGAAATGAACTTTTTCTTTTCTTCTTTCCTTGCTGTGCTTTAACTGAACCCGGTTCTCCATGACTGAGCTGCATCCCCAGCCCCATTTATATTTTATTTTGAGACAGGTCTAAGTTGCCGAGGCTGGCCTCCAACTTGTGATTCTCCTGCCTCAGCCTCCTGCATGGCTGGGATGAGGGCATGGCTACCACACCCAGCTTAGGGAGGCCTTTGATGACATCCTACCCGGTCTCCCTGGGCCTGCCAGCCCTCCTTCCTCCGTTCCCACTTCCACCTCCTCCTTGTTCTGGTGCCAGGAAGCTCCCGTATTCCTCGTAAACCCGGGCAGAGGAAACGGTCACACGGTCAAATGTCAGAGCCAGGCTCCACCGTTCTGCCAGTGCGGGCACCCTCTTTATAACCCCCGTCCGGTGCTTTCCAAAGCAAGGGTGTGGCCGTTTATGAGCCCTCCCTGGGCACAGGGGAGTGGAGGTCTGCGGCCACGTCCTGCCAACATGGGAAAGCAGGAGCACAAACAGGTCAGGCCTGTAATAAGCACCGAGCTGCCCAGGCACCCACATCTGATGCCCACGCTGGAGACGATGGGCAGCAACCGGCAGCCAGCATGGAGCAACACCGGGCAGCCAGCTCCCAGCTCTGCAGGCGCCCCAGACGGTGAGACGGCGCGCACGCAGGCTGTAATTACTGCACCTAATGGCTCACGCTCACCTGGCGCCCGCTCTCGGCAATTTGGGTTTGCAGCATCAGAGTGCTCCACTGGAAAACCGGTCATTTAAGAAAAAGAAAAAGTGCAAGGTGCTGACGGGGTCATGGAGCGCAATGGGATGGGGGGGTGAGTCAGGGCCAGGCCAGCTGCGGTCACGTGTGGGTCGGGCCTGGCCTGGGCGCCCCGTCCTGCTGCGGATACCTGGGGTTCTTTCATTTCAGGACCAACATGCACATCGGACCCGGCTCCCTTTTGCTATTTGCTCACAATCTTTTGCGTCACACTCGTGGTGGGGCTTGCTCGAGGGCTTCTAACAGAGGACCCGCGTTATAACCGTCCTGGGGGATTTTGGAAGAAATCGCCAATAGCAACAAAAGCCAGGCACCCCTGCTTAGTGCCTAGATCTGTTCTGACAATACTATGGGGGCCACTCGCTGAACCCCCTGGGCCACCCCGTGAGCAGGTGATGTTCTCGTTCTGCCTAGTGGCCAAGGAGGCCTAGCTTGGGGTGGTCAGGTCCTCCACCTGTGAGTGGGGCAGTGGGGCTCCAGTCCCCTCCCCGTGGTCTCTCTCTCCAGGGAGGGCACGGTCTTGGCTGGTGTCCAGCGCCACGGACTGCTGACCTCATAGCCCAGGGCGAGCTGTCCGTGTGTCCTTCATGGATCTGACACGTGTGTGGCCGACTCAACAGGTGCACTTGAGGTGAATGCTCAGCTTATTCCCCACCCCCCAGGCATAGGCCCCCCAGGAGCGACTCTCTTAGGCCTGATTAATTATGAAATGAAGTCCTGGATTAGTTTCTTCTTTCTGAAAACCATGAAGATAACCCTTCAAACTCCCTCCGTGGGGAAGCACAGGAAGCGCGGTGGAAAGGCGAAGACGCCTTCCAAAACCAGAAGATGGGTGGGCAGGCAACAGACGGACTGATGGACGGGAGAGAGTTGGGGGGGTAAGTCTGGCTCTGGAAGCTTCTTGGTCATATTTCCTTCAAAATATAAAATATGTCCTCAGAGATGTTAACCTTGTAACTTCAAAAGCAGAAAAGGTACAAGGAAGTTGACTTCTAAAATAATAAGAGACTGTCTGCAGACCCTTCCGTCCATTGATATCCAGGTTCCAAGGTCTCAGGATTTTACATTTCGTCTGAGTGGGCATCTACCTCCTCTCTCCTTTCAAGTTTGTATCGTGGTGTTTTTATATGACCTTCTTTCTTTTCTTTCTTTCTTTCTTTCTTTCTTTCTTTCTTTCTTTCTTTCTTTCTTTCTTTCTTTCTTTTCTTTTCTTTTCTTTTCTTTGAACCAGGGATTGAACTCAGGGACACTCGACCACTGAGCCACATCCCCAGCCCTATTTTGTATTTTATTTAGAGACAGGGTCTCACTGAGTTGCTTAGGGCCTCGATAAGCTGCTGAGGCTGGCTTTGAACTCGCGATCCTCCTGACTCAGCCTCCCAAGTCGCTTGGATTACAGGCGTGCGCCACCACGCCTGGGTGACCTTATTTCTGAGCCACAATTTAGCTATGACACGATGTTTAAAGCTCATCTCTGAGAAGACGGTGTCCCCACGCTGTGAGTGCTGGGTCCAGATAGCTTAGGAGAATTCACTTAGGTCACTCTGCTGTGAAGGACGGGGCTGGTGACTGAGATGCTCTTCTCAATGTGTCCAGCAAATATTTTTGTGTCTAACTAGTGCTGGTGACAAACCAGTGCACACAGAATTTGTTCCTGGCAGGTCCCCTCTGCCTGGGGACAGCTGGAGGGCAGCTTCCTTTTCCTCCATTTTGTCACTGTGCCCTTTTATGCTGCTGGGCATCAGTCTCTGATCCAGGAAAGGGAGGAGCAGCTCTCTTTCCCTGCACCCTCTGGGGTGTGGCAGAGCCCAGGCCCCAGCAGAGCTGTGCATGCTCTGAGGACGGGGACTGGGCCTTAGGAGCCACCGCGGGGCACACCTCCATTCCCCGTGTTCCCGAGGGGGCATCTGGGTGGCGTGAGTCCAGATAGCTGGGTGGCGTCTGCCATTCAAACATGCAGTTTCAACGTTGGGAAGCTACAAAGGGAAAACCACAGGAAACGGGGCGGTTGCGGCCGTCCCTGCAGAACTTTCAGCAGCCCTTCAGGACACTGAGTCCGATGGCTTTGTTCCTGGTGGTGTGCAAGTCCTCAGACCAGCTCGGAGGTCCATGCGGTGACTTGGCCTCGTCAACATCCGCCTTCAGATAACTGCGTGTTACGGGGAGGCCAGTTCACCAGGCTGCACACTAAGCCTCCAGCCTGCAGAACTCGACTTCTGCTACCGAGTCTTTAAATTATTTCTGAATCTTGAAATAAGCGCAGGATTCACAGACACCCATGTGAGCATGCACACGCACACGCTCACGCTCACACCGCAAACACTCTCCAATCTCAAAGGCTGGAGCTCGCCAGCTGATCTAGGCTGTCTAGGCTGAGCATATTTTAGTGCAAGGACTGTTTGCTGAGCTCCATGGAATGACTCCAAAACAAGAGCCATGGACATGCTGGGGACAGTGAGGGACTGTTACAGAGGAATTTGCTTCATGGTGTGTGTGTGTGTGTTCCAATACTAGGGATTGAACCCAGGGGCATTTTTTATCCCTGAGTTGATTTCCAGCTCTATTTCTTATTTTGAGACAGGGTCTTGCCAAGTTGCTGAAGTTGGCCTTGAACTTGGGATCCTCCCGCCTCAGCCTCCTGGGTTGCTGGGCTCACGGGCATGTACCACTGTGCTGTTAGCTTCACGTTCTGTTAGGCTGAGCTGAGCTAAGTCTATCCTCAAGCACCATAAAAACGGACAGTCATAGCTCTCTCCACAGGTGTGAACTTCAAGAAAGTCCTTGTTGCTGGGCGCTGTGGTGCACGCCTGTAATCCCAGCAGCTTGGGAGGCTGAGGCAGGAGGACTGCGAGCTCAAAGCCAGCCTCAGCCACTCAGCAAAACTCTAGGCTACTTAGCAAGACCCTGTCTCTAAATAATATGTAAAATGGGCTGGGGCTCTGGCTCAGGGGTTCATCTCCCCTGGGTTCAACCCCTGGTACCAAAATTAAAGAAGTCTTTGTGCCATGAAAAGGCAGCTGGAACTGTATTATCCAGATGTCTTTCTAGTTTTTGGGGAACATCTTCCTCTCAAGCAGGCAAATCTTGAGTGCTGAGGAGCTGCTACTGACTTTTGGTTCATCCATTTCTCCATTTCCATCCCTGCCTTATGACTATCTGCATGCTAATTTCAGCTCTTGCAAGAAGGAAAAAAGCAAGCAATTACAGTCGGGGCATTTGGCTGGATGGCTGGGGCAGGAGAGGGTTTAGAAGACCCGTCTAAAATGAGACAGTGATTCTCCTAAACGTCGCCAATAAGCGCCTACAGGAAGTACAGAGCGAGACGCTGCACTTGGCAATCTGATCATGCAACGCTCGGACTGTATTCCGATAGGTTCGGTATATTAGATTTCAAGGTTACAAGTACAACATCAACTCTGGAAAATTGAGTTTAGAAACAGTCGTTCCATCTTAGGTAGTGAAAGCAAAATAAGACTGAAAGCTGAAAGTGACTAATTTTATGGTTGTTACTCAAAATGGAGTTTCAGTTGGGCTTGATCCTTTCACAAGCTCATTCTGCAAAATGGGATCATTCTGTTGCTCGTGGGAACCACACATGTCCTGCTCACTGGACACTCACTCACCGAGGGCCCAGCACTGGGGAGATAAGACGAACCCTGGTGTCAGAAATGAAGGAAGCTGAGCGCAGGACAGCGGTCACCAGAGCCTGGGAGAGTGCAGGGTGGGCAGAGAGAGGCTGAGTGGGCCCCGGAGGGCAGGTGGGCGGTGGGCATGACCTCCTGGCTTTAACATGCAGTGTGATGACCACGGCTGACAGCGATTCATGGAATATTTCAAAACACCTGTTCTCAGAGAGGATTGCAAGTGTCCCGGGCACAAAGCAGTGGCTCAGGGGACAGCTGAGCCATGACCCGGTCCGGTCATTACACATGGTGTGCACATACTGAAATGTCACACTTACCCCATAAACAGGCACGATTACTACGTGCCAATTAAAATGTATTTAGAAAAGAAAACTGAAAAGAGTCAGTGCAGCGGGGAGAGGCAGGGCCTGAAGGAATCATTCAGCAGGGAGGAGTCGGAGGGCTTCCAGGGCGCTCTGGTGTGGCAGACAGAAGGGACAGAACTGCGTGAGGGGCGGGGCGAGTGCAGGTGTGCAGAGGGAAGAGAAGGGGACAAGGTCAGCAGGGGACAAGGACAGAGAGTGGAGCAGGACTATCAGCAGGGGACGAGCATGGGCGAGCGGGGCAGACCTGGTCGTTTTGGAGTGAGCGTGGAGTGAGCGCGGGGTGAGTGCGGGAGTCGCTGCACAGATCAGCCAGCATGGACGCGTCCTGGTGAGGGCCTGACCCGTGATGGCCGTACAGTCACTCCCTCGCATCTCAGGGCGCACTTTCCATGGTTTCAGGCACCTGGGATCAATCATCATCCAAAAATCTTACATGGAAAATTCCAGAAATGATTCACACGTTCTAACTGTGAGCCGTTCTGAGCAGCATGAGGAAATCCTGCCTAGTCCTCGGACAGGTCAGCCCCGTCCAGCGTAGCCATAGGCTGCCCACCAGGGTTACTGAGTCGCTCTTTCTGGTATTAGATTGTGCGAGAGGTGCACACCTCCCTCTGACCCTCGTCTGGCTTTCACCATAGCACATGGTATAGCTGTGCTACTTCAGTGTTGGGGACCATCGCTGGTCTCTCTCTGTGCCCGTTGGTAAGGTGACTGATCACAGTTCTGTATGTACCATGGCACTGAGGCTGCTCTGTCCTCGGTTTCAGACTTCTCCTGGGGGTGCTGAACCGTCCCCCTGCACGCGGGGACTACAGCGGTCACAAGAGTGACCATAACGGTGCCCAACACTGTTCGCTGCCTTTGCACACGTGTTACTCCTCCATGGTGGTGGCCCTGCCCAGTCCCCTCCTCGTGGTGACGAAACAGGCTCATGGTGAGTGACTCAGGTTGGGGTCGGGCGTCTCGAGGGACCAGGCTGTCTGGGTGCAGAGTGCAGATCCTGCTCCCCAGGCACAGCCTGCTTAGTCACGGGCTGTGGGGCTGAGCAGCGCAGCGGGAAGCACCGAGTCTCCCTGATTGGTTTGGCTTGTTTGCAAGTCGGTGCTGGAGACGGCAGTCACCGGGCAGTCACCGTAGGGGCCTCCCCAGCGTGGGCCAGCCTGGGTGGCAGTCCCGACACTGCAGGTGGAAGGACAGTCGGAAAAGCATTTACTTAGCAAGGCTTTCCTGGCCTCTTGGAGATAATAAAAATTTAAACCCTGCAACGCATTTTCTAGTTTTTCCTCTGAGCGCACTGGAAATAAATAAATAATAACGTTAACCCCACACACCGCGTTCGTTCGCTGTTCCGCAACTTGGATCTCTTCAGGTGTGGCAGCGTGATTCAGACAGGTCTGCAGGTGAGTGGAGGAGGGATGGCCCATTCTCTAACGGCCTTAGGACCTCCTACCATGGCAGTGATGAGCGATTTGTTCAATTCATGTTCAAGTGGATTTCAGTGGTTTCGTTTCCAACTATTAGGAATGATAATGTGAAGTTTCCTTTCTCCTCTTTTGCAGAGTATTTTGTATGCTTGTGTCTTTTCCTGTGTCAACACGACCTTCTGTGGTGGAGTCCCCAGCGGGCGCGGTGCTGGGTGAGAGACGGTCTCTTGGCCGGGAATGGCCCGATTGCCGCCAAGCCTGCGGGGTCTCTTGGAGCTTTGCTGCCTCAGATTCACACGCTGAGATGCAGATGGCAGTGAGACTGTAAGGACCTTACGCACCTGCCCGCTGCCCCAGGATTTCAGGGTGACTCACCACGTCTGCTCATGAACGACACACCCAGCAAGTCACGGTCAAGAACGGGGGTGACAGGGCTGGTAAAAATAATCGGGACTGCTTAGCCTTGCAGCGACTCCAGCTTTTAATAGGGTCAGTAGCGTTTGGTTCCCGTGCATTTCCACATTTATCCAAAGTACCAGAGATGAGCAGAACGCGTGTGCAGCGAGACCTGTCTGGCCTGGCCTGGCTGCTTGGCCTTCTCCTGACATCTCCCACTAAGCCAGGCATGGGGTCCTGACCTGGTCAACCCAGGCAGACAGCTCCTGATGACCCCAAACTTGTTTTACCTAAAGATCGGAGTGGACCTAGGTTTTATCCTGGATCGAACGCAGGGCAGACAGCAGCACACGAAAACACGCATCAGCATTGCTTGAGAGAAGAAATCCACACACAGGTAATTAGATCGGGAATCTTGCAACTGCTCATGGGGTCACCACTCCATCACATGGGGGCTGGCACTGACCTCCTTAACAAGACCCCCAAAGCACAAGAAATAAAACCAAGCACCATTATAAGTAGGATGCCATCAAAACTCAAGGTTCCCCCCAGCAAAGGCAGTGACCAAGAGCACGAGCACAGAGTCCACAGAATGGAAGAGGAGTCCTTGGCAGCTGCAGGGGATCAACACCCAGAATATGAAGAACTCAAAAAACTGAACCCAACACCCCACAAATAGCCCAGTGGATAAATGGGCAAAGGAACCAGTCAGATACTTCTCAGAAGAAGAACTACAAATGACCAACAGATACATGAAAAAATGTCCCCCGCCTCTAGCAAGTCCCAGGAGCCAGATTATGGAATCCACTCCGATGCCCATGGAGAGATGAGTGGATTGAGAAACTGGTGTGCGTGCACCACGGAGATCGACTCCGCCGTCAGTAAGAGTGAAATCGGGGCATTCGCTGGTGAAGGGGTGCAAAGGGCGAGCAGCGTGCTAAGTGAAGTAGGCCAGTCTCAGAAAACCAAGGATCAGGTGTTTTCTCTCAAGTGAGAGAGCGATAAAGAGGAGGAGGAGAGAAGGGCAGGGTATCAGGAAGATCCAGGGAAGATGCGTGGAGAACAAGGAGATCCAGAGGGCGCGAGGAGGGTCAGGAATGAGGAGGAAACGTGGGGAGGACCCTGAGATCACGCTGTGTGCATCAGGAATACACCAGGGGGCCGTGGCCTTTGTGTGTGAGTGGAAGGAACCCGTCAGACACAGCAGACGAACCAGAGGAAGATCAGGGGGGAAGAAGGACGGGGAGCAGGGAGAAGCCGGGGTCAGGGACTAAAACCAAATTCCAGGCGTGTCTGAATGTGTCGAAAGAAACCCAACCACTGTGGGTAACAATGAGGCTCTAATAAAAAACATTCAGGTTCAGAAAACCCAGCAGGACGGCAGGGCAGGGCCTCCTGAGGGTCAGGATGGCAAGGCCCGGGGCCACTGCCAGGGAGGTGGGACGCCACTGTGTCCCGAACCCCTTCTGTCATGAAGATGTCCTGTGGGCATGAGAACCTCCTGGATCTGTGCCCCGAGGGTGCAGTGTGTGTGTGACGGCGACTATGAAATCCTAGTTCTGACCCTGGGATCTCACATCGCCGAGCTGAGAAAATGCCCCAAACTGCTTTCCTCAAGGCTCCTCCAGGAACAGCAGCCCCAGCCTCTGCCGAGTCCCCCGCAGCCTTCCTAAGTACGGGGCCTCAGAGAGTGTCAGGCACACGGTGCTTCAAGGAAGCCCGAGGCACGCTACCTACAAACACGCCAGTGAAGAGGATCCTCACCCAGGGCTGTGGGCTGCAGGGGTGTGTGTGCTGAGCCTTGTGATGATAAGGCAGCCCTCACCACAGACGCTGGCCTTTCATAGGGACGCAGTGACTTCTTAACCCCAATATATAAAGACAAGTGCCCCCTGGTTTCTGCATCCAGAACACCAGGGTCTGATCACCTGCTAGTGAGCTCCTTAACCTTGACCAGGGCACTAAGTTAAGTTACTCAGCTCATTTGTGCCTCCACTTTCCCATCTGTCAGGGTGGAGTACATAACCATGTCAGTTGTTGTGAAGATTAAATGTGTAAACCAGGGCCTGCTGCTTGGTGAGCTCAGAGCTGTGTGTCAGTCAGCGTTCCAGCACTGTAACAAAATACCCAAGACAAGAAAATTACAAACAAGAAAGGTTTTCCCCTGGTTCCCAGTCTGGAGATTCTGGGACGTGCCTGGCTGGCCTCCTTGCTTTGGCAGCAGAGTGTGGCAACGCAAGACTGTCCACTTCATGGCCAGGAAGCCAGGAGAGGGGCTTGGACTCCACAGTCCTCTGCAGGGACATGACCCCAGTGAGGACCTCAGGACCCCTTCCTGGTCCCACCTCCTGAAAGTTCTACTGCCTCTCGGCAGCATCCCTGGGGACCAAGCCTGTGATGTGGACAGTCTGGGGACCTTGGCCATGTAAATGGCAGGCTGCCGCCGCTCCTCTGCAAAAAGGGAACCAGTGCGAGTCCTGTCTTCACCGCAGGTGCCCCCGAACCCCACCGGCTCTTCACTCGTCTTTTCACTGTTACAATGATCTCATGTGCACCCAGGGGGCAGGTGGACAGCGCCCCGGTCACTTGGCAAGCCTGTCTTTGGATTGTGCATCTTTTAAAGGGTGGTGGTGCCGCTGGCTAGGTGCTGACACACAGGTGTGGTGGAGCACGGTGACCTGGGCAGGCCAGGGCTGCGCGCCGAGGACCCGAGGACCCCAGGGCCCCAGGACCCGAGGACCCCAGGACCCTGGGGCCCCAGGGCCGGTTTCTGCATTTCCACCGTCACCACCCGACACAGGGGGCTGTGCTCTCGCCAGGGAGGCCAAACAGGTTCAGGGCCCTCTCCTGGGGGCCGTGTGCACCTCCCGGGAGAACGGGCTCCGTGACTCTGTTCCAACACAGGTGCTGCTGCCCCCGCAATGCCCTCCCAGCACGGGCTCTGTCCCCCGCCCACCCTGCAGAAGCCACCTGGCCCTGACCAACTCCCTTGGGCCAAGAGCACCAACCTGCATGTTGAGATGCAGGAAGGGAGGGACCCCAAGGTCGAGGAACTGGAGTGCCTCCCAGGAAGGGCCGGCACTGTGGAGGGCAGGCTGCGCGGGGTGAGCACACCACGAGCCTCGGCACCCCCACTCACCAGCCGCGTCACCCTGTGGAGGCTGCGCAGCCTCTGTGCCTGGCCCCCATCTGTCCACTGGGTAAGTGCCCAGGGGGTCAGAGAGAATTGACAGGGAGTGGGTGGACACACCCAGGGAGCCTGGCAATGCCCCGTAAGCCACAGGACTGGCGTCCTGGGTGCCAAGGTCCTGACCGCACCTCCACCTCCCAGGGTGGGAGGGGTCCTCTCAATCCTAGCGCTCATGCCTAAGAACAAAGCTTCCAACACGGCAAAAACCGAGAACTTGGGGAAGAAACAGGAAAGCTGCACTAACAGACAGGGGTTAGACAGGTGCACCAGCCTGGCAGGGACCAGCAAGACCAAGCAGTGGAGCAACAGACCACTGAGGGGCCCAGGTGACACTTGTGGGACATCCCACCAAGGACAGCAGCAGGCCGTTCTTCCCGGTACGCACGGGCCACTTGCCAAGACGGAGCGTACTCCAGGCTATTTCCACAAGTCACACCAGTGTGCTCTCTCGTCACGAGGGAGTTAGACCAGACACAGAACAGAAGGACCCTGAAATCCCCAAGTACTGGGAAACCAAGGTGTTCTTCAAATAGCAATGGGTTAGTGGAAGTAAACCTTAAAAAGAAACTGGAAAATGTTTTGATATGAATAAAAACACACACACCATCAGAATCTGTGGGATGCTGCGGTGTCGGTACCCAGGGACGTTCGCAGCACTGACGCTTCACCACTCATCAGCGCCACCAGCTTCGGCCCCAGGAAACCTGGAAAGAGCACTTCCAAACTCAGCCTGCCAAGACAGAGCAGGCTTTCCAGGAAAGAGGAAAATACCCGCATGAAGAGAGGGAGGAGAATTCTGAAGGACACCCGGCCAGCGGAGAGGACCCGGTGTTAGAACAGCTCAAGCAAACAGGGGCTTCTGCAGGGGCCCAGGGTCGGCCCAGCAGTCCAAGATTGATTGGCGTAAGTCACCACGCTGACAAACCAGGAAGGAGAGGGAAAGGCCGTGAGCATCTCAAGATAGGCAGAAACCACTTAAGGAAATCCAAAGTCCATTCCTCTCATTTGAGCGGGAAGCACAAACTCCCTGGAGAGCTGGCAATGGTCACACGACAAACCCGAGGCTCGCACACCCTTAACGGGAGGAGAGTGAACGTGTGGTCCTAAGATCAGAAACAAGGCAAGGTGGCTTCTGCCCCCTGACTCAGCCCTGTGCTGGAGATCCCAGCCCCTCCGTCAGGCAAAACGAATAAGGACAAGAGATACGTAAGTGGCACGCACACTCTCTTCGCTAGCAGATTCACGAGGTCATCTATAAAGAGAATCCGATGGAATCAGAAGAAAGGCTTCCAGAGTAACCAGTGAGAGTGGGCAGGTAGTAGCACACAAGATGCTCGAGCGAAAGCGGACGGCCTTTCTATGTGCTCAATAAACCTTCAGAAATAGGGACAGAAAGGTCAGATTCACAACTGCATCCAATGATGGGACTACTTAGGGACAAATATGGCAAATGACATGTACAGGGACAACTACAAAGTGCTGCTAAATGAAAAGAAGAAAGGTCTAGGCAAATGCAGGTCCATGCCTCGCTGGTGGGAGGACAGCCTCAGGAAGCTGTCAATCTCCCAGCGCTGATCTTCCCGGTGCTGATGGGAATCCCAGAAACTGCCAGACGAATTCTAAAATCCATATGGAAATGCAAGAAAACCTAGAATATCCAAAACAACTTGGAAAAAGAGCAGAGCTGGAGGTGGTTCTGATTTTGAGACACCCTGTACACCTAAAGTGATTGAGATGTATGTGACCGGCGTCAAGGCCGACAGATCGCGGAGCAGAATGAAGACATGGCAGCCGACGGCATGGGACGGGCGGCTGGTTTTGGACAGACAGACAGAGGTAACAAGGGAAAGTCAGGGTTCTCGACTGATGGGGACAGAGCAAGTGACTACGTATACCAAGAAATGAACTCGTGCCACCTACAGGAGGGGGCTCAACATGGATCACAGACCTGGAGGAAAATTCTGGAACCCCACAGTGTCTAGAAGAGAGAGGGGAAGGCTGGGGAGGTGCTGGCCAAAGTTCATGGTGAGCCTGTCTGCATAGGTCACAGCAAGGCCCCGTGTGGACATCTGCAATGTCCCCATGAAAACAGGAAAAAGGTAAAACAGCCAGAAGAACGCACAGGAGAATTCGGGTGAGCTTGGGTTAGGCAAGGGTTTCTGAAAGACAGTTTCATAGACATGAACCACGAAAGGAGAAACTGATGAACTGGACTTGACTGAAGGAAAGCCTTCCAGTCTCTGACCACACTTAAGAAACCAAAGGCCGGAGCCCGGTAGAACGTATTTGCAACCCACTTATCTGAAGGAGGACTTGCATCCGGAATGTGGACCCCAGAACGCAATGCCAAGGAGACAAACAGCCCAAGGAAAATGAGCCGGCCATTCTAACGCAGAGAAGACGTACCGATGGTAAAGAGCATATGAATGACGCTTCACACCACCGTTAATTAGGGAAATGCAAGTGGAAACCAGGGATCCTACACCGCCTCCCAGGAGGGCCATGGTGGACAGGCAGCAGGACGGGGCTGGGGTGTGAGGACCCCTGCCCTGCGGGGTCTGGAACAAGCTGTGCACCATACAAAGCAGCCTCACTGTTAACTGCACCTCCACCTCGGGATCCACGCTCCTCCTGGGTGCGAACCCCAGAGAAAGGACAGCACGCGCCAATCAAGGACTCGTGCGAGTGGGTGCCCATAGCAGAGTGTGCAGAGTCCCCAAGCTGGGGCCAAGAGCCCAGGGGCAGGGACAGGCAGTGCCAGGTGATTCCAGTCGGGGGAGAACTGCTCCTGACAGGCCACGGGGGGAACCTCGAGGTAATCACACTCACTGGGAGATGACGCGAGAGGACCCCCATGAGTCCAGTCCTGCGAACTCTAGGGAACACCAACTGATCTCCTGTGGAAGCGGCAGACATCGGCCAGTGGAAACGGATGCACATCTCAGCAGAGCTGCTAACGCCAAACCAACTCTGCCCTTGCTGAGTCTGGTACATAATCAGGACTGTGTGTTAGCACTGGGGACCTAGGGGAGGGCACAGGGGTGGGGCCTCCAACCACAGCCTGCCCCCTGCTCTTCCAAGACAGGAAGCACCAGCCGCTCAGCCCTCAGGAAGATGGATGTGGACACAAAGGCTCTGTCAGGCCTAGACCAGCCTGGCGTGTGGACGGGGCACTCTGAGGCCTGGAAGGGAGGGTTCACCACAGACTCCCTGCAGGTAGGGAGGATGTGGCCTGCGGAGGCCAGAGGGTAGGCTTTTTGGGCACGGCCAGTCGCAGGTGGAGATGAGGCAGTCCAGGGGCGGAGCACTTGCGTCAGCTCAGCAGGGCTGCAGCGCCCAGCAGGGAGAGCTTCTCAGAAACGCACGTCCACTGGATTTTACCAGGGCACTCTGTCCTGGATGGAACTAAAACCCAATCACCCAAAACACTGCTCCCCCCACAGAAAACTGGGACGGGCTCGAAGTACGCGGCTCTGCCCTGCTTCCCGGATCCAAGGGGTGCAGGTGAGCCCAGAGGGGGCTGGTGTTGAACCCAGGTAGACCCGGGCATGGCCTGTCAGGGGAGGTTCTGGCCTAAGAGGTCAGATCATCGCTGAGTGTCCCTGGGCATTGTGGGTGTGGCACTAGACACTCTGGAGACCGGAGGCTGGGTGCGAGCGGGATCACTCTGTACTGCTGTCCTTAGCCCTGGGGACTTGGGAGGGACCAGCTGCCACATGGGAAGAGGAGCGAGGCCAAGGAGAGGCCAGTGGGCTCTCCTTACTGTAAAGGTGACCTTGCCCTGGCGGCACCCCGGGAGCGTGCGCACGGGCCTTACCTTGTGCACGCAGGCCTTCGCGTTCAGGAAGAACAGCTCCACGGTGGCTTTGTCCTTTAGAAAGGAGATGCTCTCAATGTAGAACCTGAAAAACAGCACAGGAGGATGCTCCCTCAGATCCAGTCCCTTCCCTGGGCCTTTCCTCACTGCGTGCGCTCCAGAAGCAAGAGGGAATTTGAGGAACTAGGCAAGGATCGTGCTTCCTGTCCATCTGTACAGTGCACACCTGCAGATGGACTCTCCTGGGCCACGTTTCTGTGGGGTAGACGGCGAGCTCGAGGGAAGTTCAGCACGTGCCCGGCTGAGAACCCAGTTGGTCGGTGTTGCAGATTCTCTGACACACGTTCTGGGAGCTCGGAACACCTGGGAGCTTCATGCGAAGCCGGGTGGGTGCGGAGCTGAAGGCAGGGGGAGCAGCTCAGTGGTGTCAGGCAGGGAGGGGCCGAGGCCCAGCACCTGCTCATCCACCACCAGAGAGCTTCCAGGCACCTCACAGCCCCCACCGGCTCCTCCTAGGGCTGGGTTTTCCCTGGCTGGGAGTCCAGCTCGCAGCAGGTCAACCTTCTCTTTTCTCATGCAGATCAGGGCACTGGGCCTCTCCTGGCCCCCTTTCAGGGATCTAGCTCATTCAAGCCCCGAGTCCACAGGCTCTGCCCCTCCTCCAGAGCCGCCAGCCCCAGGGGAAGGGGAGCAGCGAGTCTGTAAGGACCTGTATTCACAGTCCTTGACGCTGGGGGTGAAGACCGGTGCCGGGGGGCAGCGGGCAAGCTGAGGCCCACAGGATTTCCACGTGGGGAGACAAGCACCCCAGCCAGCTCGCAGCCCGGGTCCCAGAAGCTCTCAAGTTGGAGAAAGTCCAGGGAAGCCAGGCTGGAGGGGCTGGAGGAATGTCCCCGCCCCACAGTCAGGGCAGGGCTGCGACCTCACTCCCGCTCCCGTGCGCCTTTCAACAGTAATGAAACGCAGCTGAAAGGCTGTGCGATCTTATCGTGAGACGGTAAAATCATTTGAAAAGCTCCACCCATGATGCTGAATCACAGGGAAGTTCCAGGAGGTTCACCTGGTGTGCGTGGAGGAGGCGGGGCAGCCATAGGCTGGGGAAGCCTGCAGGCGACTTGGAATCGGGAGACCCAGAGCAGGAACCCCACCTGTCAGTCGGGAGGCGTGTGGCCCAGGGCACATTACTCAGCCTCTAGGTCTTTTCTAAGATCAAAGCCAGGATTGCACTTACCTCATGGGATTTTGGAAGGATTAAGTTTGCTAATGTATGTAAAACGCTCAAAAATCTTAACAATATCAGCAATCGCTGATGAAGACATTTCCCCTGCTGGAATTTAGACCTGGGTGTCAATGGGACTCCAAGATCCCTTGCTGACAGAACGAAAACAGTGACTTTTTTTTTTGCCATCTGTTCATGCTACGGCGACCACCGAGATGTACACTCTTTGCCTGCACGGCGGGGTTGTGGCAGGAGGGGAGCATGTGCCTTGGACTGTGTGCTCGTGGGTTTCACCCAGACAGAGCTCGCTGTCACCAGGGTCCCCTCCTGCCATTTGAGGTTGCTCTACCTAGACTGTGGCTACGAGGGCAGAGGATGGCAGCCCATCCAGGAGCGATGAGGGGCCCAGAGGGAGGCGGCACCCCCAAGGGAGGCTCCCACGGTGGGCAGTGAAGGGGAGGCCATCTCTGCCATCTCTGGAGAGACCTGCAGCCGCTGACTGGCCTCACCAGAGGCAGCAGAGCGGGCTCAGGGC
This sequence comes from Glaucomys volans, assembly GCA_020662805.1. Taxonomy (NCBI): domain Eukaryota; kingdom Metazoa; phylum Chordata; class Mammalia; order Rodentia; family Sciuridae; genus Glaucomys; species Glaucomys volans. The sequence continues at coordinate 294,277 of JAJEJO010002637.1, forward strand.
ACATGGCGGGAGCTGACAGGCCCGTGCAGAGCAGGAGGCCCAGCAGCTGCTGCTGGAGGGCCGGGCGCCCCACTCTGCTGGGCTTCAGGAACCTTGCGGTGCAGCTGGGTGGAGGGGTGCTTCCTGCTTCGCTTCCCCTACGTGTCAAGGAGCCAGTGTGAGCAGCTCCTGGCTGGAGCCTCCCCGGGCTGTGCACCCTCTCACCTGCTGGTCACCATGACCTTGGGCCACACATCCCTCTCATGTCCCCAGACACGGGGCTCTGCCTACATGGCAGGGCTGGGTCTTGGCTTGGGTCCCTCTGCCTGTGCAGAATGCTCCAGCCGCCCTCCTCCTGGGCCGCCTCTCCCCGGGCTCCCCAGCACGGCTGCGGGAGGCGAAGCCCTGGGTGATGATCGGCCACTCCACCGCAGGGAGAAGGCAGGCAGCGCATCACACAGAAGGTGTTCCCGCCACGGCTTCAGCAAGCAAGAGCGGCACCGTGGGCCAAGTGAGAAGGTGAGGATCTGGGGTCACCTGTGAATAGCTTCTGCACGGCAGGCGTGGCCAGGGGGCAGCTGTCTGACCTGCTGCCCGTCGCCGGGGAAGGAGGGCAGGCCCGTTCCTGCTCCAGGTCTGTGCTCCCTGGCCTTCCCTTCCTTCCACTCCCTATTTGATGAAGACCTGCTGTTCGAAAAGAATCATTTAGAAATTGCTGAAAGTGCATCAATAGAGCCAATGCCACAGAAGTCA